>PVJC01035258.1:0-18361 GCA_004026665.1 Murina feae
CTCCCCAGCAAGTTCTTCCCTGATCACCCAACCAAAGCAGCTACTCCAGTCCTCAACATAGCACCCTGCTCATTTCTCCATAGCATTCACCATCTCGGATTAGTACATGTTTATTGCTCATCTCTTCCCTTTAAAGTGTGAGCAGAGGCTGTTTTGCACCATCATCCTCCATCCCTGTGACAAAGCCTCAACCTCGGGATGTCAGAGAAGAAAGGGTTGGCCACTGCATTGGAATATTACCCAGCACTAAAAAGAAATTAGCTCTCACACCATGAAAAGGCATGGAGAAAAGTTCAGTGCACATTGTAATGACAGAAGCCAATCTGAAAAGGTCACACACTGTGTGATTCCTGCTATATGACATCTTGGAAAAGGCCAAACTCTGGAGACAGTAAAAGGTCAGTGGTTTCCAGGATTAAGCGGGAGGTGGGCATGGTAAGTGGAACAGAGGATTCTCAAGGCCAACTCTGAAAGATATTATAATGATGGACACATGTTATAATACACTTTTCAAACCTATAGACTATGCAACACCAAAAGTGAACCCCAGTGTAAACCGTGGGCACTGATGTGTCAATGTAGGTTCATTGATTGTAATAAATACCCTGATCTGGTGGGGGGCGCTGATAACAAGAGAGGCTATACATGAGTGTGTCAAAGGGTGCATGGGAAATCTGTGTGCCTGCTGCTCAATTACACTGTGAACTTAAAGTGGTTCTAAAAATAAAGCCCAAGTTGTAGAAATGGTTCAAACGTGTAAGTGGAACATCAAGAAAGATGATTTGATATTGGGGTGGTTCTGGGAAAGCTAGAGTTCAGGAAAGACTGAACTCAAACCTTGGGCAGTGTCTTCCGAACTGGAGTCCCGTGTTCTGTGCTCAGATAAGTTAAGCAGGTTCTTGGCTGAGGGACCTAGTGCTCCTCCAGCTCCCCTGCCTGCGCTGAGTCTCAGGGAAACAGCATATGTAGCTGTTTCTGACATTGGATCCAAAAACCCATCCTTCACGCCATGTCTTTATTATTAGCGAGTAGAAGTCCAGCTCAGTGCCGGTGTTACCCTGTAGAGAAGCTTTAAATTGTGAAAAATTTTCTCCTCAGAACTAACCCAGCGTAATTTAGTTATTTATCTTAGTTGGCTGATTCCAAACTACTAGAATCTAAGTTCCATGAAAAAAGTGTATTTTGTCTTTTATTCACTATCATGTTCCCTGTGTCCCGAGCAGTGTTTGACACATAGTAAATGCTCCATAAATATTTGTTACGAGAATGAATAAGTGAGCAAATGAATAAACAATTTTTATTCTGTTCATAAGTTCTCGGTGAAGAGGACAGAAATGTTGGTACAAGGTGTGGTAGCTCCCCTTTATCCATGGTTTCACTGTCTGTGGTTTCAGTTACCCACAGTCAGCTGTGGTCTGAAAACATGAAATGGAAAATTCCAGAAATAAACAACTCGTAAGTTTTAAATTGCATGAGTTGCATGATGGAATCTCGCCTGAGCTGTGAATCCTCCTTTTGTTCAGCATATCTACACTGTAGGTACAGTACAATAAGATACTGTGGGAGAGGCAAACCACATTCACATAACATTTATCATGGTATATTGTTATAATTGTTCCATTTTATTGTTAATTTCTTACTCTGCCTAATTTATAAATTCAGCTTTATCACAAATATGTATACATAGAAAAAAACAAAGTATGTATAGGGTTCAGTATATACAGGCATCCACTGGGGGTCTGGAAACGTATCCCACATGAATAAGGGAAACTACTGGAAACCAAATTCTGATCTATGTGGTTCCTACTTCTGGGCTATTTGTGTCATATTTATTCTCGCTGCTGGTTTTCCCAATGGATTTTTTTTTTCTGGATGGAGAAGTTGGAGGAATTAAGAAATGAAGCAGGTGTGCCCTAACTGTTTTGGCTCAGTGGTAGAGCATTAGCCTGCGGACTGAAGGGTCCTAGGTTGGATTCTGGTCAAGGGCATGTACTTTGGTTGCAGGCACATCCCCAGTTTGGGGGGAGTTCAGGAGGCAAGTGATCAATGTTTCTCTTTCATCGAGTTTCTGATTCTCTAGCCCTCTCCCTTCCTCTCTGTAAAAAAAATCAATAAAATATATTTAAAAAGAAAATGAAGCAGGAGTGAAACATCGCTCACAGACCCCACTTTATCAGTGATAATAATAACTAACATTTGTATTGCAATTTGCATACGGTTCTCAAACTGTCACTGTGAGGCAGGTGTTAATGTCTCGTTTTCAGGTAAAGAGGCAGGCCTGGAGAGACTCTCCCGGTGTCACAGAGGTAGGATAGATCAGCCTTGCTGTGAGCCTGGCTTACCATGTCCAAGTCCATGTTTCTTCCCTTGGTCCCACTGCATCCCCGGCTTGTGTATCCTGGGAAACCATTCCCTTCTGGACCTCAGCCCTCTCCGTGCCCTTCCGCCCCCCAATCTGGAGGATGTCCAGATGATCTCTGAGATCCCTTCCCAAATTTCACTTCCTCCCTCACAGATTTTAAAAACTGCTATAGATTTAAAATGTACTAAAATAATGAGATTTTCTTTCTACTTGTAATTGCATAGCTCTTTCAAAATAGGATTTAGATACTAAAAGTAAATTATGAAAAACGCCCTTTCTTTTCAAGTAATGCCTAGAAACAGAGTACCTTGGAAAAGAGTTGGTTTTGTTAAGCACAGAACCCTCAGAAAGGTCTTTTTGTTCTTCATGTCATGAGAGGATTTTTCTCTGAGCTTATTTCAGAACTAAAGATATGGAAGAAAATACAGCAACTTTGTTAGACATGAAGCCACGTAGAGCAGAATAAAAATAAATGTGAAATATTTAACCATCAAGGAGCTAAATGAAGAAACCTTTCCAAAAGAAAGGCCAAGGGAATTTCGTTTTGTGAGCAGTGCGTGCTCCTCACCTGGCGGCTGCCTCGGGCCCCGGGCCAGCACAGTGTCCTGGCCTGCAGGCTGCCCCTCGCAGGGGCATTTCCCATCCCGACTTCTTTTGTGGCCATATCGAAAACCCTGCTTTCGGTGTCTCGTGAAACACTTTACACAGAAAACTGTCTTTGCGGTCTTTTGGGAGTTTATTTTGCTAAAAAGTAGAATTCACATGGCAAGAAAAATCAAAACAAAAACCATGCCAAATAGTTTTGTGCACACTTCTAACACACTACATTTCACTCCTGAGAACTTACAGTGAAAAAGGAATCCCCAAGCAGAAGTATGTGTGTTGAAAACTCAACATCAGGTTCCTAACCCAACACTGCAAGCCCAAGTCACTATAAATGTTAGATAAATGTGAACAATACGGAGCCAGAACTGCAGACCCAAAGTGCGCTCCACACCGTGAACTGTTAAACACTGTGATGCAGTCGTAGGCCGTCCGTGATGTCAGCCTGAAACAGAGGCTATACCGACCTCGCAAACACGAAGAAACCGTCCTCAGAACCACTCCTTTCCCTGCTGCCCTAAAACACGTTTTGTTTTGTGTTCTGATGAATAAGAGTCGCTCAGAATCTACACTAGCTCTGAAATGTGGAAACACCAATTCGATAAGGGACTATGACGTTCTCCTTTGAGACATTCGCTTTTCCATGCTCACACACTTTTTAATCATCGTGTGTGTGTGTGTGTGTGTGTGTGTGTGTGTACCATTTTAAAAGATGTTTTTGGGAACAATTCTAGGGGACTTTGTCCTTTCCTGATGACCAGTCCCTGATAGTTTGTTTTGTTTTGCTTTAGAGAACGCTGCCCAGAGCGTTTCTGTGCAGTCTGCAACCTCCTTGTGCCTGAACTTTCCAAAAATAACAGAGTGCTGGGAGGTAGGCTCTCCTGTGCCGGCTTTCTCACGCCCCTCACTCGTGCCCCTCCTGATGCTCCCGGGGGCGGGCGGGGGAAGAGGGGACAGACTGGGTAGGAAGTCAGCTCCCAAGTGTCCTCGCGCATTCGCAGGAGAGCTTTCCAGTGTGCACAGCGGGCCTCGCGGACGGCCGGGGGCGGGGCGGCCGGAGCGCGGAGCCTCCTGCACCGGGGAAGCCTCCGCTCCCCCTGCGGCGCCGGTTCCGACTCAGCCCCCACGTGCCTGCTCAGCGCTAGCGATCACTGATACTTTAAAGGAGTCTGAGGCCCAAGTCTATTTCATAAATGTTTATACACAGTTGCTTGACCCACCCGCTCAGACATTTTCAAAGCACGAGCCCCAGTGGCCGTGAGCGTGTCCCTGTCCTCCTCCCAGCGCCGCGGGGCCAGCGCTCCGGGCCACCTGGGAGCCGGTGCTGCGGGGAGGCCTGGCCAGCCGCCTGCCCACAGTAGCGGGCAGAGCCAAGCTCCCGCCGCCCCGACTGTACACGCCCCCGCCCGTCCCGCCCCCCAGTTCAGACGCGCCTCCCTCCTTTCCCACCGCCCGGCCGCCAAGCTTCGGGGCGGGGCCTCGGGGCGGGGCTTCCGGGGCGGGGCTGCCTGGGCGCGGGGCTTCCGGGGCGGGGCTGCCTGGGCGCGGGGCTTCCGGGGCGGGGCTGTCTGGGCGCGGGGCTTCCGGGGCGGGGCTTCCGGGGCGGGGCTTCCGGGGCGGGGCTGCCCGCAGGGCTGCCGTGACCGGGCGGCGGGCCCCACCCTCACACACCCAGCAGGCGAGACCGAACCCGGGTGGTTCTCGTCTCTCATGTGCGGAAAAGCGAAGCCGGGGAAACCCGATGTCACTTTCCCGCCGCGACTCCAAAAGGAGCTAAGCCTATGGGACATCGCGGGCCTCCGACTGAGAGCGGAGCTGAAGAGCCGCCTCGGGCTGCGGGGGTGGGGGGTGCAGAGGGGGTGGGGAGTAGAGGGGTGTGGGGGTATGGGGGTGGGATACGGGGGTGCGGGGCCCGGAGGACCTGGCCCTGCAGGCGGGGCTCCCTGACCCCGCGCGTTCCTTCCAGGGCTGAGGCCTGAGGTCCGAGCCGCAACAGCAAGGACGCCACCTCCTCCCCGGAGGGAGGCCTCCCCGCGCCCTCGGGGCTCCGCGGACACCCGCCCCGTGTGGACACCCGCCCCGTCGGGCACGTGGCGCTGCCTGCCCGGGGCCCGGAGCCGCCTGGCGCCGGTGGCCTCGGCAGTGCATCACCCGAGAGTTGAAGTTACTTCCTGTTTTTCACTGTTGATTTCCCAGGATTCGGTCCTAAACGTGCGAGGTACAGCTCCAGTCTTGGGTGCATGACGACCTTGGTCTAGTCTGAATACGAAGTACAGTCTGTGAGCAGAGAAAGGTCAGCAACGCTGTTTCCGCTGCCTCCGCTCCTCCAGCAGCCGCTGTCCTGCGCCGGCAGCTCCCTACATGTTGATGGCGTGCGCGTGCTTCTTGCACAGGGGTTTGTCTTTCTTGGAGTAGAACGGCTGCCCCTCCAGATTCACATGGCAGACCTGGGACAGAAAACAGACCGAGTGACTCAGGCCACGTGCAAGCCCCGAGGCGGGGAGCGCCCCAAAAGGTTTGTCACCCATTTAGGGAAGGTGGTGCCCCGGGCAGATGCGGGAGGCAGCAGCCCTTTCTCGCACCTCAAAGTCTTAACTACGGAAGCAGACTCGCTGGGTTAGACTATATAAACTGAAGACTTCCAGAGAGAGGAACATGGAGTAAAACTCAAATTAAATTAAATGAATGGAATAGAGAAATATGCATGCTGAAGACCAGTTGGCACTATCCAAAAATTAACAAGGAACCAACACTAGTTTGTAAGTCAATATCCGCAGAGATGGTTAACATCTAAAAAAATACGGTTAGTAAACTAGCAAACACATCAGACAGTCATTCTCACTCACAATGGAAGAGGAAAGTTCCACAAACACCACTAGAGAACTCTCACTTTAGTAAAATAAAAAACAAAACCCTCAGTAGCTTGTCACCTCTAACCTTACATACCTCTAGCCAAAGAGTGAAAGAAAGTAATTAAAAATCCACTGCCCTGGGGGTTTGGCTCAGTGGATAGAGCGTCAGCCTATGGACTGAAGGGTCCCGGGTTCGATTCCAGACAAGGGCATGTACCCTGGTTGCAGGCACATCCCCAGTGGAGAGTGTGCAGGAGGCAGCTGATTGATGTTTCTCTCTCATCAGTGTTTCTAGCTCTCTATCCCTCTCCCTTCCTCTTTGTAGAAAATGAATAAAATATATTTTAAAAAAAACAACTTTGTTCAACTGTGACATATCAAGGCATCATGGTATTTGCTAGCTTTTATACACAACCAGAAAATTAGAATGCCAGAGTTGGAAGGATATAGAGTATGTGTCTGGCCCTCTAGGTCCCTCCTGCCCCTTCTCAGAAAGCCAGAACCCCAGGCTAAAAACATACCGCACAGATGAAGCAGGTGTCGTGCCAGGTATGTCCCAGGGCTTCGATAAACTTGTCACCAGCCTCCACAGGGAAATCGCAGCCATGGCACTTGGTGCTGAACAGAGTGATGTAGTCTGAAACGAAAGGCAGAGTGAGGACTAGCAGCCAGTAAGCCAGCCCCTGGCCAGGGCCAGGGCAGTGGGGGAAACCCAACTGGTTACTTGTCACCTTGCAGACAAAACACTCAGATATAAGATTTATTTTTTCCTTTTCCATTAAGAACTGGAATCGTGCAGGCTGAGGCTTAGTTAGCACCCTGTGCCTGTTTGACTTGCAAGCACTTTCTCAAACTCTCATTCACTTTCTGCAGCTGAGCTTCTCCTCTGTCTTTGTCCCCTCTTATAGCCAGACAGACAGTCATAGAAAAAGGAAATAATTTCTCAGTAACTCTGCTTATTTCGGAAGAATGAGAGCCCTAACATTTTTAATAGCTGTAGAATGTTCTTTGCTTGGTCATTCTTCTGCTATTGGGCATTTGTTTTAATGGCAGATTTTCACTCCTGGAAACAATAATTGAGCTACTTTGTTGGGACACGTACCCTTCTCCCCACCAAACCCCCTGCTACCCCCCCCCACCATCAAGGAGATAATAATAACAAATATTATTTGTATAATGCTTTATAGTTTACCAAGAATTCTCAGTAGATGATACTATTTACTGGTATCTCAGTGTCAAAGTCTTTGTACTCCCAGCTCAGTGCCTGGCACACATATGTGTTGAATGAATGAGTACATGGATGAATCAATGAATCAATAAATCAATGAATGAAATTAACCTTTGTGAAATCCCTCAAAGACTGGACTATCATTGTTTTTCTGTTCGGTTTGGTTTGACTTTGTGGCTGAGGAAATGGGATCAAAGAAGGAAGGGCCTCGCCAGAGTCCATGGCTGAGACACCAGGGCCAGACCCTGTGCATTTTGGCCACAGGAGCCAGGCTCGGGGACCGGGCAGCAACCCCACTGCGCACTGGGACGCTCCCCCAGGTTCTCTAGAAAACCCTGACGACTGCTACGAAGCCCTCGGTTCCCCACAGCTGTCTCCACAGTGCTGCCCAGTGGCTTTTCCTTTCTGCGGCTTTCTGGACAGTAGCCTGTGGACAGTAGCCATGGGGGTTATGACTTTGGGTTCTGAAGAAAGAAAGAGCCGGGTTCAAATCCCAGCTTTATTAAGGAATTGTTCAAACCTGAGGTAAGTGGCCTGACTTCTCAGTGCCTCTACTTTCTCATCTATATAATGGGGATAACTACAGCACCTAACTTGTGGCGTTGTTCTACAGAATACGTAAGGTTATGTGTGTGAAGGACTTGGCACTAAGCCTCATAATGTTGGCTCTTGTTTTGGGTGTCTTTGTGAATGATGAGAGGAGGGAGGGAACTGGTTCCGCTGTTAGTCCGCTATTAGTGCTTCTCTGCAGGTCTTGTTTGATCTTCACAGCAGCTCTGAGAACAAGTATGATTCCCATTTTAAAGACCAGGAGTCTGGCTGCAGAGGTGCCATCACACAGTGGATGAGCGCGATGGACTGACCCCGTTCCATGACCAGGCTGTCTCCAGTGACCTATCTGCCACTGAGCTTCGGTAAGTTCCATCTCTTGCATATTTTCCAATGTATAGTGTCCCTTTTGGGATTTCATTTGGTTTGACATGCAAATACTTTTACATATATCAGTTTGTCCTTGTTTCTGACCAAACATTTAATTTGTTCAGGAGGCAGAAATCTGTCACCACACCAGAACCAGGAAAACATTATTCTGCTTCCTTCAAGAACACAGCAGGTTATGGTTCACTCTCCGCTCTGTAGGAAGTTGTCAATGTGGGATGAGAAACAGGGCTATAGGCCACCATCCCGAACCCTGCACCCACTCCTAACTTCTCTCTTCTTACTCCCCATTGGTGTCCAGATGCCCTGGGCTCTGTCCTCCACCTCCATGCCTCTGCATGGACCAGGACCAGGCTTGGAACACCCGCCTCGCTTTGTCTGCCTGAACCCCTGACATCCTTTGGGCCATGCCTTCCTATTGGGGAGTCATCATCCCCAAACCCACCAAGAAATATGAGATGGCCTTCTGGAGGCTTCTCCTGGGCTTTCTTTCCTATTCATTCATTCATTCATTCATTCATTCACTCATTCATTCATCTCTTAACTGTCCACTGATGTGTTGGCATCTCATAGATTGATGGGTCTTCTTGAGGTGTTTGAGGGCAGAGCTCTCCCCACCGCCCCCCCACATGCTCAGCATCTTGCACAGGAACTGGCACACATTTGATGGATAAATGGTTCCAAAAAAATCTTATTAAATAGTAATTTCTTCTCTTGTGAAACCAATGGTTTTTCATAGATTAATCTCTTAAAATGGCTTGATTTTATTTTGGGGGTGTTTAGTCTATACTATTGATTTATGTTTTAATTCTTAATTCTGTATGAATTGCCAATTTGCTTTAAAATTTGGTAGCACTTGCCTGGCCAGTGTAGCTCAGTGGTTGAGCATCGATCCAGGAACCAAGAGGCCACCAGTTAGATTCCAGGTGAGAGCACAGGCCCGGGTTGCCGGCTCAGTCCCCTGTGAGGGGCATACAGGAGGCAGCTATCGATGATGTTTCACTCTCATCAGTGTTTCTATCTCTCCCCTCTCCTTTCCTCTTTCTCTAAAAAAATTTTTTTTCAATAAAAACATATTTTTTAAAACATTGGTAGCACAAATCTGACCCTAATACGTCTTTTAAAAAGCTGATATTTCCCTCATTTTTACTACAAAAGGAGAACATACGCCATAATGAATTAGCTTGTACATGGGCCTTTCCCCTAGAAGATAATCTAGTTCCCCATTAATTAGGTTGTCACAATGTTCTTTGACTAACTCTCATCTGCCCCAAGCTGAATTCATACCCTGTATTTAATTAGTTTATTGCTATTATAAAAGGATTTCCACCCATCAAATCACATGCTCTGTGTTGAAAAATGGCTTAGTGCTTTATCAGACAATGGTTCTCACGTGTGAGAATCATCTGGAGGGTTCATTAAAACACAGATTGCCAAGATTGTAAGAAAATACTTTGAACAACTATATTCTGACAAGTTGGACAACCTGGATGAAATGGACAAACTCCTAAAAAAATGCAGTCTTGTAAAACTGAATCAAAAAGAGTCAGAAAAGCTGAATAGGCTAATAACTACTGATGAAATTAAAGCAGTAATCAAAAAACTCCCAGCAAACAGAAGCCCAGGTCCAGATGGCTTCACAGGGGAGTTTTACCAAACATTTAAAGGAGAACTAACACCAATACTACTCAAACTATTACAAAAAATTCAAGAGGAAGGAACATTTCCAAACTCTCTTTGTCCTAATCCCAAAACCAAGTAAAGACACTACAAAGAAAGAGAACTACAGGCCAATATCCCTAATGAACATAGATGCTAACATCCTCAAAAAAATACTAGCAAATCACTTCCAGCAATACATTAGAGAGATCATACAGCATGACTAAGTGGGATTTATTCCAGAGATGCAAGGCTGGTACAATATTTTCAAATCAAAAACGTGATACATCACATGAGCAAATTGAAAGACAAAAATCACACAATTATATCAATAGTCACAGAAAAAGCATTTGACAAAATCCAACACCCATTTTTGATAAAAACTCTCAGCAAACTTGGAATAGAGGAAGCATACCTCAACATAATAAAGGTCATATATGACAAACCTACAACCAACATTATACTCAATGGGCAAAAACTAAAAGCATTTTCCCTAAGAACAGGAACAAGACAGGGATGTCCGCTTTCACCACTCTTATTCAACACTAGAGCCCCAGTACATGAAATTCATGCATGGGGCAGAGTATCCCTCAGCCTAGCCTTCACCCTCTCCAATCTGGGACCCCTTGGGGGACATCTCCCTCATAATCCGGGACCGTTGGCTCCTAACCGCTCACCAGCCTGCCTGCTCGCTCCTAACCACCTCTGCCTGCTGGCCTGATTGCCCCCTAACCACTTCTCTGCCATCTTGCAGGCCCCCTGACCACTCCTCTGCCATCCTGATGGCCCCCTAACCACTCCTCTGCTGTCCTGATTGCCCCCTAACTGCTTGCTCCCCTGCACCAGCCTAATCTTGCCCCTAACTGCTTGCTCACTTGCCAGCCTGATTGCCCCTAATAGCCTCTGCCTCAGTCCCCATCAGCGTGGCTTTGTCCAGAAGGAAGTCGGACATCTGGAAGATGTCTGGTTGATCTGGTCTAATTAGCATATTACCCTTTTATTAGTATAGATAGCACTGGAAGTCCTAGCTACAGCAATCAGACAAGAAAAAGAAATAAAAGGTATCCAAATTGGAAAGGAGGATGTAAAACTCATTATTCGCAGATAACATGATATTGTACACAGAAAACCCTAAGGACCACCAAAAAACTATTAGATTTAATCAATTTGGCAATATAGCAGGATAAAAAAATTAACACCCAGAAATCAGTGGCATTTTTTTACACCAATAGTGAACTCACAGAAAGAGAAACTAAAAAACAATCCCATTTACCACTGCAACAACACCGTTAAGATACTAGGAATAACTTAACTCAGGAGGCAAGAGACTCGCACACATCGCCAGCCCCACCCCTCAGAGCTTCTGATTCCACAGATGTGAGGTGGGGCTGGAGCCCACATTTCTAAAAGGTTCCTGGTGATGTTCAGGTTGCTGGTGGGACTGCCCTTGGATCCCCAGACCTAAATGCATGTAAAATCACCTGGCCGGGGAGGGCACCCACGAGTTCGGCTTCTGGAGGTTTGGGAATTTATTTTCTCTGTCTCTTTAAAGGTCCCCCGGGTGACTAAGCCCTGCCAGGCCTGGGCAGTGCTCAGATCCAGGCCAGCGTGGGAGGGCCTGACCTCACACCTGTCTCACTTAGGTGCAAGCTGTCGTACAGAAGTGTCAGCTCATTGTTTCAGCCAACTGAAATCTTTCTGCGTCTGAATCCTAACATGCTGTACCTTCTTCCAAGTTGTTAATAAAAACTGTGACAAAGTACCACAACGAGATATCACATCACACTCATCAGGATGGTTGCCAGCAAAAATATTTTAAAAATCAGAATATAACTGTGGGCAAAAAAGTAGAGAAATTGTAACCATGTGCACTGTTGGTGGGATATACTAGTAAAATGGAGCAACTACTATGGGAAACAGGATGAAGTTTCCTCAAAAAGTGAAAAATAGGACTACCCCATGGTCCAGCAATTCCTCTGGGCATAAACCCAGCAGAGCTGAAAACAGGATCCTGAGGGCCATTTGCATTCCTGTGCTCACAGAGACACAAAGTGAATACAACCCCAGTGCCTAGCAGTCATGGAGAGGAGCAGGGGTGAGGATGGAAATCTATTATTCTTTTCGAAAACCCAAGACACAAAGTGTGATTCATCACAAATTATTAAAGTTGCAACGCTCTTAGTTGACTAATAATAGCAACACACATTTGGAACAATAATACTTAGTTACTAGTACGGAATCACCATCTACTCTAATAAAAGAGTAATATGCAAATTAACCACCACTCCAAGATACCTAAGCCATGCCCATAAGCCAAGCCATGCCCCCAGCCAATCAGAGCAACTGATTGCAAATTAACCCAGCCACGGAGCTAGAGCAAACAGGAGACTTCCGTTGCAACTGCTTGCCTAGGCTGGCTGGGCCTGTACTCACAGCAATAATGTTTCAATTATAGAAGCCACAGAGCTGAAGCAAACAGGAGGCTTCGTTACCTGCCTAGGCCTCTGCTCAAGGTAACAAAGTTTCAACTATAGAAGATAAATAAACCCCAGAAACCTGATTCCAACCAGCCTCACTGGGACCTTGGGTCAATGGGAGCTGTGGGCAGCCTGAAAACGGCCCTCAGCCCCTCACCCAGGCTGCCCAGGCACCCCAGTAGGGACCCAAACCATGAAGGGGCTGTGGGCAGCCTGAAAACGGCCTTCAGCCCCTCACCCAGGCTGGCCACACCTCCATGGGATAAGGATCCCCACTGGGGGGCTTGGCCAGCCTGCAAACAGCCATCAGCCCCTCACCCAGGCTGGCCAGGCATACCAGCAGGTGGGCATCCTCCAAGGGGTCTCAGACTGTGAGAGGGCACAGGCCAGGCTGAGGGACCCCCCCCCAAATGCACAAATTTGTGTGCACCAGGCCCCTAGTATGTTCATAAGAAGGAAAAACGCATGCTATCTTCTCCCTTTTACAGATATGGAAAATGAGGCACAGAGTTATTAAGTAACTAAGTCATTCAATTAACTTTAGAGCTGGAAAGAGAATTTACCAGTATATATGAACCCAAGAAATTATTTTTGTAATTTATTGACAGTGGGGCAATTTCATTTTGTTTTGCTTTTCCCCATGAGGGACTGGAATGTTTTCCTTTTCTCATTGTAAAGTAAACTAACTTGCATGGCTCAGTGGTTGAGTGTGGACCTATGAACCAGGAGGTCACGGTTCAATTCCCAGTCGGAGCACATGCCCATGTTGCGGGTTTGATCCCCAGGGCGGGGGTGGGGGCGGGGGGAGGACCTGCAAGAGGCAGGCAATCCATGATTCTCTCTCATCATCGATGCTTCTAACTCTCTCTCCCTTTCCTTTCCTCTCTGAAATCAATAAAAATATATATTTTTAAAAAATAACATAAACTAACTCTTCTTTTCCCTTGAATGTGCCGCCCAGCCACTGCCGCTCTGTCCCTCTTCATAACCAGCCCGCTTGCTCTTCCCTCTTCTACTTAGGACTGACTTCCTATTTCTAGTGTCTTATTCATGTTTATGTTGCCTTTGTTGGAACCTGCCTCAAACCCTTTTCTGAAAAAGGCAGGCTGTGAATAAGTGAGCGAGTGAGTGAGTAAATGGCTCCTTAGCCCCAACACCTTCCTCTCTAATAGAGCGGTTTGTCTTCAGAATTTATGACACGTTCCTCCAAGGTAACATACTGCCCTTTGGGAAGCAGAGAAACTCTGCGTTCAGACGGGAAGGAACGCTAGGAGCAGGGAGACAGACTGTCACGGATTTGCTTTACACACTTTCTCTGTTGAATCCTCACGTAATGATGTGAGGCAGGTATTTAGTTCCCCCATTTTGCGGATGGGAAAAGTGCGGCTCTGAGGATTTCAGTGACTCAATCAGGTTTGGAAAGTCAGCCTGAGGTGGCGCTTGGAACAGAACTCAGCATAAGGTCCGGAGCCAAAGCCTTTTCAGACTAGACTTTCCATCTCCAACTCAAAATCACCTGAAGGGTTTCTCATACTGCTACAAGATGCCGACCTGTGGTCCACATAATAGTGCAGGGAAGGGGCAGAGGCTGAATGTGTATAAAACAAGCCCCTACCTTGCCCCTGCAGCCCCCCATCCAAGGAAAGCTGCAGCCCAGGGGCAGGACAAACAGTGTAGTAACCAGCCTTTGTGTAGTAGTGGCAAGAAGCTGCCACTTGGAGCCTCCTGGTGGTTCCATGTGACTGGACCTCTGCAGGCGTTCCCTGTGCTGCCCCTTTCTGGGGCGGGTGGGAGTGGGAGGGGGAGTTTGAAGACATCACCCCAGCACAGCAGCCTACCTTTCTCACAGTAGGGCTCCCCGTCTTCCATGTGGAAGAGGCTGTTCCCAAAGGGCTTCTTGCAGGCTGCACAGATGAAGCAGCTGGTGTGCCACGTCTGCCTCAGGGCGTGCATCACCTCCTGAGGGAAGGAGCTCCGTTCAGGCCGGGATGCAGGGGGATGGGGAGGAGCGGGTTCTTCTCATGCAGCGCCTGCCAGGCCGGTCTGCACGTGTCACTGTGAGGCTTCACTGAAGGGGGTGCTGCTTGTGGCAGCTATTTTCCCAAAGTGGGGCCCAGGGTCATGGCCACGTGTGGGTGCAGGGAAGGTCGAGCGTGAAGACATCACCTGCTTTGCAGCAGCTCCACTGCCACGGGGAGCTGTGGCCCAGGGAGGCGATCATCTCTCGCTTCCAGTTCACTTGGCTCCCTAGTTTGTTGGTGGCAACCAACTTCCTTCCAGAGCGAGTGGAGCTGCCCTCGCTGGGAGCAGCCGTTTCTCGGCTTTCTCGGGGGAGGGAAGAGGTCGGTGGGGAAAAGACAAGGGCCAGCGAGAAGGATCTGCCCACTTACCCCCATGATCTTGGTGTTGCACTTGGCACAGATCGGGGCAAAGAACTGCTCATAGCACCGCTCGCAGTACACATTGCTCTGCTCCTCCACGAAGCACACGTCTGCCAGGGAGGACTTGCAGTAGGCGCAGTTGAACTCCTCTGGGTGCCAGGAACGGCCCATGGCTACCAGGAAGGGGCCCCTGGGAAGCAGAGAACAGCACCTACTAAGGAAGCCCCAAAAGCTTGCAGCCAGGTTGTTTGAGATGCCCTAGTAACCCTGACTTGTGACTCTTCTCATGAAGTCATGGGAAATTCACAGAAAGCTCCTTGAGAGATGTTCATGTTGCATCCCTTCCACAGACAACTGGGAAGCCACCCCCACCCCGCAGCAGAGCGGGCCAGCCCGCGGGACAGCCATTCCCAATAAGAGCAATGAGGTAGGAGCTGACGCCTAACACTTATCAAGGGCTTCCTCTCAGCCAGGCACTAGTAGAGAAGAAATTGTGTTTGTTAACTCAATTCCCCAGAATCCTACAAAGTAGGTTCTGTATCAGACTTGCTTTTGGGTAAGGACCCTGAGGCGAGGAGGAGACGTTGCTCCAGGCCGGTGGCTGGTAGGCTGGGCCCAGGACGCAGACCTGGGGGTCTAGCTCCACTTCAGTACTTAGAGGAGCAGGGCGTTGAGGAAATGTTTTATATTTTCATTCTGATTTTTCGAATTCTCCTCTGAGGATGTGTTACTTTACTTTTAAATAAAAGTGTATTTTTCATATGTATGTAAGTACGCCACCCCCAGCGCCTCGCCAAACACACACAAATGCTGTAAACATACTATATTCAAACCAGCACCACCCATCACCCGGGTTCTAGGCTTGAAATGGCTTGTCTCATATAGTGGCAGGTGCCCCTGATGCCCTGAGCGCACAGGCCTGTCCATGGACACCCCCACAGCTCTGCTAAAGGAAAGCTGTCTCCCAATCTGCACTGCCAGCAAGCGTGCAGCCAACAGGCTCCCAACCTCCCCACCCACAGTGGCTGCTGCAAGGACTGGCTGAGCCCAAGGGGGCGGTCCTGGCACAGACATGCTCTGGGGCTTCACCCACTTACCTCACTGAACCCTCCAGCTCCTCAGGGAAGGGGGTGTCACCAGGGATGGAAGTCAAGCTCAGAGAAGGTCAGACCTGATGCTGACTCAGAAGGACCTGAGGCTGCCCAGCACGTGGTGTTTCCCTATACCTGCCCTCCCATTCCCCTGCCCACTACCGGGCTCAGAGGCGAGCCAGCAGCTGCACCCCAGCACCCAGCACAGGGCCACAGCCCCTCATACCGGATGACATTGTTGCAGTGGCCACAGAGTGGAGTCCGGCTGCTGGCTGGGAAGCGCTCAGCCCTCTGGAAGGTGCCCCTGGTGAGGGGGGATGCCTGGGAACCTGAGGTGTAGGCAGAGGTCCCTCCAGGCAGGGGCTGCTTGCTGATAGAAGTGGTGCTCTTGCCAGGAGCAAACTTCTGAGAAAAGCTGTCGTCTGTAGCCCAAGGGGGGCGGCTGGCAGATTCAGCAGGACCCCTGCTGTGGGCAACTGAGGGTGCAGGCTCATAGCTTGGGGCAGGAGGGGCAGGAGAGGGGGTGTAGGCTGGTGCTGGGGAGGGGGAGTAGGTGAGGGCAGGCGAGGGGGTATTGGCAGGGGCAGGGGAAGGGGTGTAGGTGGGGGCAGGCGAGGGGGTGTAGGCAGGAGTAGGCGAGGGGGTGTAGGGAGCTGGGCTGTAATTGGCCCCCGGAGATGGGCTGTAGGTATTTGCAGGCACTGCAAGCCGAAAAGATCCAAAGAAAATGTGTCAGGAATTCATTTCCTCCAACTTCCTGTCCCACCCCCTCCAGGGAAAAGGCTTTAATGTCGGAGCAGGACAATTCCATTTTCACCAGAGGCACAGTCCTGGGCTTCTTGGGACCCCAGGTTTGAATTTGCAGCGGGAACTAAGGGAGATGGGGAGCCTTCAGAGCAGGGCCCCAGGAGCTATAAATATCTGCAGCTGCCAGAGTGGGCCACTGGGCTCCCCTCCCTCTCCAGGGAGAGGGGAAGGGGGCATCTTGGCCTCGACTGGAAGGTGCTTCTGGTGCACTCTGGCCAGTGATTTGACGCCCGAAATGCCGAGCTGCATGCGTTGGGGGAATCTGGACCTAGTCCAAGCTTTGGGACAAAGCAGATGGCAGCCAGGGCAGTTGGGTTTTCGAGTTGGGTTCAGGACTAGCTACAGTTGTTTTCCTGAAAGCATCTTGGCTGGAATTGAATTGGAGGGACTCCATCTTGGTGTGATCAGGATGCGGGTAGGGTCTGGAAGGAGTCACTCAGAGCCTGGGGCGGAGATGCTGAGGAGCCGCCTCCCAGGTCCAGCTGCCTGGGCACCTGAGTTCTCCGTCTTTGTAGAAAGAGGGAGAGGCCATCCGGGAGGCACTGTAAGACCGCAGGGTCGCACCTCAGGACCCCCCTCCAGTCCTCTGAAAGCGAAAACCTTTTTGGGGTGACAGCACAAAGGAGCATTGCAGTGACTTGCCCAGAGCTCTCTGAGGCCTGGGCTTTCAAAACCCAGGTCTCAGTGCTCTGTGCCTCCATGTGGACCGCTGGGCAGACCTGCACACTATCCAGCCAGCCAGCACCCTCTCCCAGTGAGGAAGGTTCCAGATGCCTTACCTAACTCAGTCTGCTCTTATGGAAAGAGGCCTCCTTCTCCCGCCCTGGGAAGCCAGCCAGGGCCGCCTCCTCCCCACTCCTGATCCTGGCCTGTGGACTGTGCCGAGGGGCACTGCGCCCTTCCCTCCCCTCCACCAGGGCCCAGCCTAGAAAGTAAGGCCTTTCTCAAGGCTAAAGGCCCTCGGACTCTCCCACCTGGTTACCTTGGCCACCACGGGAGGCCTGTGGTCTGCTGTCCAACTCTGTACCTTCTACTCCCAGATGCCTGGCTCCTTGGAGCTAGGGGTCATGGAAACCTTGCACTGGGGATGGGAGGCCCGGCCTGTGTATGGAAAGCTGCGGGGTAAACCCTCCACAGCCCTGCCCTGGAGCCATCCTGGGAGCTACTCGGGCTTCATCCACAAGGAATCTTCTTCCCACTTATCGAGGAGGCAGATGGCACAGAACAGATCATCCTTGTTAGTCCTGTTTACAGTTGAGGTCACTGAGGCTCAGACAGAGCCAGTAAATGAAAAGCAAGTCTCAAAAACTATTCTTTCTATCACCCCCAGCTGCCTCTGTGAAGAACACAAGTCCATACAGTAGCTAAGATATGGATACAGCCCAGGTGCCATGTAGACGAGTGAACAGAAGAGCTGTGGTATGCTGGCCAGCGTGGCTCAGGGGTTGAGTGACCTATGAACCCCGAGGTCATGGGAAGGCACAGGCCTGGGTTGCATGCAGGCTCAGTCTCCAGTGTGGGGCGTGCAGGAGGCAGCTGATCAATGATTCTCTCTCATCACTGATGTCTCTATCTCTCTATCCCCCTCCCTTCCTCTCTGAAATCAACAAAAAGATATATTTTTTAAAAGAAAGAAACTGACAAACGAAATAGACCCAGAGACATGGAAGCATGCAACAGACAGAATTCTCAGAGAGAAGGGTGGGTCGGGAAGAGATTAACCAAAGGACTTACATGCATAACCCGTGGACACAGACAATGCGGGGTGAAGGCCTGGGGAGGGGGTGGGAGTGGGGAGGCGTGGGGGACAGAGGAACATCTGTAATAGTCTCAATAACAAAGATAAAAATTTAAAAATAAGAAGTACCCAAGTCCAGTTTCCATACAATCCTGGTGTGCTATGTGATTGAGGAGCCTCAGCACGCAGCCCTACGAGGTCCAGGTCGTGTGTCCTTGGGCAAATTG
>PVJC01035259.1:0-18364 GCA_004026665.1 Murina feae
CTGAGTAAATTAAAAATGTAAGGAGAAACAACTTCTCAAATATTTCAAATACTTTTTGTTTCTTTTGTCATCCTTTAAGACTGATGAGAAAATTAAGTATTTCAAATTTAAATAATTGTCTAAAATTTACTTTTTTTTAGATAATCTTATTTTAAAAAACTGTACTTCCTTCTTAGAGTTGAAGAATGGATTTGTTGGCGTTGAACAAATTTATGGCTCTTGTGTGGAAGAATTTTACTTTAAAGGTAAATTGAGCTATTTATAGGATTACTAGTGGCCTGGTGCATGAAATTTGTTCAGGGGGAGGGGGTGTCTCTCAGCCCAGCCTGCACCCTCTCCAATCTGGGACCCCTTGGGGGATGTCCGACTGCCAGGGGATATTCCTGTGGAATCAGGCCTAAACCAGCAGTCGGACAGCCCTCTTGCAATCTGGGACCACTGGCTCCTAACTACTCACCTACCTGACTGCCCGATCACCCCTAACATTTGCAAAGTTAATATACCCTTCGGCTAACAGTCTCCTTTTCCTCTCCTAGCGCCGGCAGTGCACTGCTCTGGTTGTGGAGCTCTTCCTGACTGTCCTGTTTGTTGGCATGCTTCTGTTCACACGCAGATTTGCGGTTGTAATTAAGAGTGGGCCCTTCAATTACTCTCAGCAGCCTGTTGATAAATTGCCTGAATTCCTCAAAGAAGTCCCTTCTTCTGGTGCATGGGAATTGGCTTTTGTGCCTTCCAAAAGTGTTGTGGTGAAGGATATCGTGGAAACTGTGAAAAGAGATTTACACTACAATTTTACAGGTTAGAAATTAAGGTTTTCTGAAAGAAAAAAAAAATTATTAAATTGTTTCAGTGAAGACACACTTGCAACCTTTTTGCTGGGCATAATCTTCCAAGTAAAACATTGTAGGATATCATCATAACCAGGTAATAATCTCCTAAGTATAATAACATAGCTGGTTAAACTTGAGAGTTAAGTTCACATAAAAATATATTTTCCTAGATCTCAAAGCAAATAGTGGTATTTAAAAGCTAGATGAACAATTTATTTTATTCTAGATTATCATTCAATTCTGTGATATTCCATCTTCCTTGTTTCTCGTTGTGTTGTTTAAATCTTGGTAAGTATAACTCCAGGGGTCCATGATGGTGTGTCAAAGGTATTCAAAGGGACGGCATAAGCATGCATCCTCTTTCTAGATGCATACAAAGTCATCAGTTATTTCAAACACTAGAGGCCTGGTGCCTGAAATTCGTGCACTGCGGGGGGGAGGAGGGGTTGTCCCTCAGTCCAACCCGCACCCTCTCCAATAAGAGACTCCTCGGGGGGTGCTGACTGCTGGTTTAGGCCCGATCCCACATGGATCTCATGATCCGGGACTGCTAGCTCCCAACCGCTTGCCTACTTGCCTGCCTGATTGCCCCTAACCACTTCTGCCTGCCAGCCTGATCACCCCTAACCACTCCCCTGCCAGCTTGATCAACACCTAACTGTTCCCCTGCTAGCCTGATCGTCCCCAATTGCCCTCCCCTGCTCGCCTGGTCATCCCTAACTGCCCTCCCTTGCTGGCCTGGTTGCCCCTAACTGCCCTCCACTGCAGGCCTGGTCGCCCACAACTGCCCTCCCCTGCTGGCCATCTTGTGGTGGCCATATTTTGACCACATGGGGTTGGCCATCTTCTGTGAGGGTGTGATGGTCAATTTGCATATCACCTCTTTATTATATAGGATTATTATATAGGATTGCTTAGATAAAAACCTTGCCTGAGTCACAGAGGAATGCTGTATAGAAGACTCAGGTTATTTAGAATTATTATAAAAGTTCCCCATTCTTCACTTACCCTCACATTCTTAACTTAATTTCTCTCCTTTTCCTCTCACCAGACCTTATCAGAAGTTTGGTGGGTCTCTCTCCGGTGCCCCCTCTTTTTATACACATAAATTTATTCAGCAGGGTTTTTTTTTTCAATCTTTTTTTGTTTCTCAATGGATTTGAGAGTCTTTGAGAGTAGGTGACATCTCAAAACATTTTTTATTATAAAAAAACACAGTTGAAGCTGAAGAATGCAAAATCTCAATAATTTTTGAAGTATACACCACAAATATTCTAATAAATTAGTCTCTTACAGGCTACTCTCGGTTACCCAAAATATTCTGTAATTTCCATTCTGACTTCTTCTTTGATACAGGGGATTTTTAGAAGTATATTACTTAACTTCCAAACGTCTGGGGATTTGTTATCTTTCTGTTGTTGCTTTCTATTTTAATTTCCTTGAATAAGAGCATGCACTTTATAATGTCAGTGTGAAATTTTGAGAGTGTTTTATGGCTAGTTTATAGAGTATTTTGATAAATGTTCTATGTGCATATGTAAGATTATATTCTGTAGCATTTGCTTGTAGTGTCTTATGAATGTCACCTAGGCCAAGTTGGTTAACCTCATGCTTTCCAAATCTCCTGTGCTCTTACTATTTTTTACCTACTTATTCTATTAGTTGTTGAGGAGGATATTATATTTTCAACTAGGTATCATGAATACTTAAAGGTTATACATATCAAAATAATACTCAAATTTGCTTTTTGCTTATATATTTTGAAATTATTAGGTCATGGGATCTTTCTGTTGAATTGCTTTAAAAATATTTCGCAATTCTGAAATTTTCCATTTCTCTCTAAAAAAATCTTATTTTTAAATTTATTAGCTATATTAACCATAGTAACTTTAGAATCCCTACCAAAAAGGGGTGATATCTGGATTATTTGTGGACATTTTTTTCTCTTAAGTCTTTGAGTTCTGTTTTATAACATATTTTATATGTATATATTTTACTTTATTTCTGAACCTTTTATATCTTATTGTTGACAGTATTACAGATGTCTCCCATTCCCTCACCCCTCTTACCTACCTACATATTTTATATTTTAATGACAGAAATTGTGGGTGAAAAGTATTAGAGGCTTTTGAGGGTTTAAGTTTTCTTCTGGATGGCTGTGAGTTTATTCCAGTGAAGACTGGTTTAAGTTCCAGTAAGGACTGTTCTATTCAGTTTTTTCTTTATTCCCGAGGGACACCTCTTCTTAGGGTGTGGTCATTGCTCCTAGGGTCAGCTGGAAGTCTGGAGTATTTTTGAAGCCTGCCTACCTTAGTGAGGCGTGAACTCCATTCTCGATCTGAGCATTGCCCAGCTGCTGCAATCACTGCCCAGCATTGTGTCCTGCCACCTGCTGGTTTCTTGCAGTCTTACCCTGTGTATGCCCAGGGTTGGAGGTAGCCACTGATTTCAGGGGAATATACGTGCCGAATTTTCACCTCACTTCTCTGTTATTCTCTTCTCTTTGAATTTTGCCTCTTAAGGCCCATCCATTTTGGCAACCTGAACTCTTACCTCTTTTTTTTTCCAACTCAGTAAGTAAGCATCATTTGGCAGTTGCTTTCAGGGACAATACCAGGGTGAATATGGCATTCACCTTGTACATTTCAAGCTGTTTAATAGATTTTTTCCAACTTTTATGCAGTGGGAAAGTTTAATCTCATGTAAGCTATTCTATCATAGCTAGAACTGGAAGTTCTTATATGAGAATTTTTAAGTTTTTTTCTGGTTATTTCCAATTATTTTACATTATAGTTAGAGAACAAAGTTTTTAAGTTGTTGATTCCTCAGAATTTATTGATGTTCTTTTGTGTGTCTTAATACATGATTAACTTTTATAAAAATTCCTTGTATGCTGTGTAATCCTATATAATATAAGGCTAATATGCAAATCAACCAAATGGCAGAACAACCAGTTGCTATGATGTGCTCTGACCACCAAGGGGCAGACACTTGATGCAGGAGCTGCCCCCTGGTGGTCAGTGCACACCCACAGGGGGAATGCCACTCAGCCAGAAGCCGGGCTCACAACTGGTGAGCACAGTGGCAGTGGCGGGAGCCTCTCCCGCCTCCACGGCAGCATTAAGGATGTCTGACTGCTGGACTGCAAGGGGTGCAGGCTGGGCTGAGGGACCCCCCTGAATGCACGAATTTTATACAACAGGCCTCTAGTAATATATATTCTGCAAGGTCATGGACTAGACCCCACTTAGCTATTTGTCAGAATTTCTGCCCCCACCTGCTCACTGGCCTTAGCTCACGTGCATTGGAGAGTCTTGCCCCCACTGCACTCCCCTTTCACGAGTTGAACTCTGAGTCCCCAGGACCAGAGGGCTCTATCATTTCTAGTGCAGCAGGAGCCAGAGCTGCTCCAATGGCCACGTCTGACCTATCCTGACATACTGAGATTTTCATTTCCCTAGTGGCTCCTAGGAGAGGTCAGGGAACAAGATCCACAAGTCAGGAGAATAATACTTCATGGGGGAAAATTTGATTAATGAAAGATAGAGATGAAAAGGAGATACATACTGATCTCCTGCTCCTCTTCCCACAAATGGACTGTCTTAAGATGCAGTAGTTCCGAAAACAGCCTCTGAGAGACTTCTTGTTATATTTCTTCTTATGCCAGTTCCAGCTTCGTAATGTGCTCCCTTGTTCTACTTTCTCTTCTTTCATGCCTCACATTCCCAGTACCAGGCTTAGGGTCAGATAAGTGGGGCACCTAGGGTACAAATTCTACCCTTGCACAGCCATAAAAGTGAGTGCCTTCTTACAAGCTGTGGCTTGAGTGCTTCACTGGCCTCATCCTGGTTCTAGCATTGCGCTTTACTTCCCTCACTCTCCATGCCCCGGATTCCTTAACACTGAGTAAGATACTGACATGTACATTTCCCTCTGGGACAAGTAACATCAGCAAACCAGTAGAATAGGAGGTTCCTTGCTCAGCAGTGATAATTTGGTAGCTATCCATGGACAAAAGAACCTTTCTGGGAACTGTGGGATCCATATAAAAGCTGCAAAACTTTGGTGGAGCTCAATACTGAGAAGGTTGGCTCATGATGGCAGGCTCACTTACCACGATCCCAGCCACACATCTGGAAATGGCCTCACCCCCTTGTAGGTTTAGTTATAGTCCTCTTTGGCCTTGGCCCTGCCATCAGCACTATTGGCCAAGGACCTGGGAGGAGTCACACCCACCCAGGCCTCAGCTAATAGGCCCACTGGCCTTGATTCTGGCTACAGACTCTTTAGCACTGGTTTCCTGGGTCTGGCTCCTCTCTTCTGTGGTGAGGAGGTAATCCTGTCCACCCAAGAACTCATTGGGAGACATGTCTGCCTGGGCACCTGGACACAGGCTCGCTGACCTCAGTCTGGCTTCAGATCTTAAACTGGTCCTGAAACGTGGCTCTCGCCCATCTCAGCCATGAGCCTGGACCATTTAGGGACCCATTCAGTGACCTGGTGGGAGCTTTCCCAGGGACCCAGCAAGAGCCACATTTGTCCAGACACCTGATAAGAAGCACACCATTGAGATTATGGTGGCTAAGACATCCCTACAGTTTGCCCTCCCTTTTAAACAACTAATTAGGATCCATCCATGAACAAAGTGCCGCTGTGGGAGTTTGGGGATCCAGCAATGTATGCTGAGGGACTGGTATCCCCCACATGTGCATCCAGTAACAGGCCAACAGACCTCAGTATGACTGTAGAACCAGCAGAGACAGAAAACCTGCTCCAAACGCTCCTGGGTGTGGTTAGGGGAAAAGTCAGAGTGCTGACTTGGGTAAATACCCTCAGGAAAAAGAATATGTGAAGTGCAACCCACCAGGAGTGATTCCAGCATGTCATTGGAGAAACAAGCAGACAAACTTACAAAAACAAGTTCAAATGCAACAGTAGGGAAAAAGAAACTCTGCCAGTGCCACCCATTCACCAAAGTGGAACAGCATGGGCCTGAACTATCCAATGATCCGATGATTAACTCCTGTGTAGGAGAAATGGCGAGAGGTGAGTGCCTGGCTTCCTCACTCAGGGATGCTGCTGGAGAAACCTGTTTCTCTCCAGCAACACTCTGTGTACTGATGTGAGACTGCCATGACTGGGAAGAGAAGAGATCGAGAAAGAGGTAGAGAAGATCATCAAAGGGCATAAAAAGACACAGCACCTGCTGACTGTACTCAAGACTTCAGCAGGAATTCTGCTCATTAGCCTCTGGGAGAACCTCAGCCATGGATCACCTCACTTGGTCCAATGACACCCCACAACCCCTCCCAGTTTGTGGTGCTCCTGTGTACACTCTCAAATATGGCAGTGAGTCCAACAAATGGAGTGCTGATAGGAAAAGAAAACAGAGCCATCCAGAGAGTTTAAAGAACCAGAGACTGAGTTCAAATGCATGGTATCTTATGGTCTAGCAGATAAGTAATTCAAAAAAGCTGTTTTAAGGACTAAATGAGCTACAAGAAAACAGACAATTCAGTAAAATCAGGAAAAAATACACAAACCAAGAAATTTAATAAAGACATAGAAATAATATAAAAGAACCAAAGAGAAATTATGGAACTGAAGAAATCAATCAATGACATGCAAAATGCAGAGAACCAAGATGTTTGTATAGGTAAATGCCATTACTCGCCACCTTTCACATCACATCAAAATTACAAATAAATACAAAACAACCATCATTCAGAACCACCTGAAATCTGGCTGAATGTAAGTCCTACAATTAGAGAAGTAAAAAGAAAGCACATTGATGCTGGTAGGAGGGTGGAGATGCAGCACTGGCAGGTCTGACATCCACCTGTGCCATTTTTTAGGCTGTGGATACCTCCTGTGAAGAGTGAGGGGTCTCAGTTCCACACCAGCCCCCTAGCCCAGGGTTCCAGAACAGGCAAGAGAAGTACCTGTGACTTCATGCTATAAAAATCATCAGGGATGCTGGCTGAGTGAAAAGAAGGCTGCTGGAGACAAAAGTGCTGGCTCAGGTCATTGTTGCTATGCTGAGGCCCTCCCTATTGCATAGCTGACTGGAGGGTATCATATCTGAGTTTCCATCAGCCTGTCTCACTCTGTTGGCAGTGCCTTAATTATTTCATAAGACCTTGCCCCACACAATTTTCAGCCCCACTCAAACCTATTTGCAGTAGCTTTTCCATTTGAATGGCCATCCTAGTTCAGGCTTCACACTTTCCTAAAATTGCTCAAGCAGCAGCTGGCATAGGTGTGGCCCATTCCTCTCAATAAGAGGCAACTGAGGGCCCGGCACTAGTACCAATCTGCCTTGTTTCACAGTTTGGCCTCTCTTGGGGACTTCCAAGCCCAACACAAGTAGCAGCCATCTGTAGATCACTCTGTAGCTTCTGACAGATGGTCCCAGGCAGTGGTTGACTTTGCATCTCAGGGGAGTCCCAGAGCCAGTGCATCCAATGGACAGTTTTAGACAACACCAGATAACAACTCTACACATCCACAGCAACAGGGGCAGATTCAAAACCCCACTGAAGCAAGTCCTGTGCCATAGGGATGTTTCCTGCACAGCAGCTCTTCCACTGTAGTCAAAGCTGGTCCTCACTGCCAGTTGGCCTAGGGGTCAATTCCAGTGAAATGCCAACAGCAATCAAGGGTCAAGTACAGCAAGACTTTGCACATAGCCCACAGGGGCACACTTAGAGTGCCCAACTCAGGTTACTTGGGAATGCCGAGCTACCATAGTAGGAAGAACACCTTCTACACAAGGCCACTCTACCAATTCTAGGAGACATAACAGCTCTACCCAATACATAGAAACAGAGGGAAGCAGCCAAAATGTAGGGACAGAAACATGTCACAAATGAAAGAACAGGAGAAATCTCCAGAAAAAGATATAAATGAAATGGAAGCAAGAAAACTACTAGATACAGAGTTCAAAACAATGGTTAAAAAGATGTTCAAGGATCTTAATGAGAGTTTCAAGGGACTTAGTGAGAATTTCAAGGAAATTAGAATAGAAGACAACCAAGATGAAAGTGTAGGTAAGTGCCTGTACTTGCTGTCTCCCACCACCACATCAAAATTACAACTAAAATACAGAACCACCATCCTTCAGAATTGCCTGAAATCTGGCTGAATGGAAATCCTACAAGTAGAGAAGTAAAGAAGAAAGCACACTGAGACTAGTAAGAGGGGCAGAGGCACAGAATGGACTGGTCCAACACCCACATGTAGCATTTCTTTAATCAGAAGGGATATTTCCAAGGCTTCCTGTGAGAAGCAAAGGGTTCCAACCCCACACCAGACCCCTATCCTAGGGTTCCAGATCTGGGAAGAGAATTCCCCATAACTTTGGGCCATAAAAACCAGTGGGAATTGTGACTGAGTGGCATGGAGACTGCTGGAATCCCATATGTTCCTCTGAAATGGCCCACACACAAACTTACACAGTCCCACTTCTGAGCTCCAGCAACGAGGGACCCAGACATATAGGGAAGACTTGCATTGTCTGGCTTTGGGGCATGAACTCAGGGGAGAGTTTCTCCCAGACAGGGTTGCTTGCAGGAGTTATTATTCCTGTGCAGGAACCTCCCCTGTCACAGGGCTTACTGGCAGTCATATCTGAGTGTCTATCAATATGGCTCACACTGCTTGCTCCAACTTGGTGATTCACTGAGACCCTGCCTGATCCAATTTGCAGCCCCACCAAAACTGTTTGCAGCAGCCTTTTCATAATGGCCTTCCTGGCTCAGGCTTAAGTCTGCTAAAATCTCTCAAACAAGCTGCAGCTGGTGACTGTGTCCCATACCCAGTCTTAGCACCAACCTGCCTTGCTTCACAGCTGGGCCTTGCCTCTTGCATAGAAGCTCTCCCACTGTATTCACAGGTTGTCTTCACAGCCAATTGGCCTGGAGGTCAACTCCTCCCATAGGTGCCAATAGCAATCAAAGCTCAACTAGAAGACTGTGCACACAGCCCACATAGGGACATACTTAGAGTACTCAGCTCAGGTGACAGGAGGCTGAGCCACTGAGCCCTATAGGACACCTACTACACAAGGCCACTCTATCAATTCCAGGAGACATACCAGTTCTACCATAAAAACAAACACAGGGAAGCAGCCAATATGTGGAGACAAAGAAATATGTCACAAATGAAAGAACAGAAGAAATCTCCAGAAAAAAGAACTAAATTAAATGGAAGTAAGCAAACTACTAGATACAGAGTTCAAAACAATGGTAATAAGGATGCTCAAGGATCTTAATAGGAGCTTCAGGGGACTTAGTGAGACTTCCAAGGATCTTAGTGAGAATTTCAAAGACATGAAAAAGCACCAGTCAGAAATACACTAACTGAAGTAAAGAATAATTTACGGGGAATCAACAGGAGATCAGAGGATTCCAAGAAGCAAATCAACAATTCAGAATATGAGCAAGCAAAGAAATCACCCAATTAGAAGAGCAAAAAAAAACAAAAAAACAAAAACAAAAATATGAAGAAAGTGTAAGAAGCCTCTGGGACAATTTCAAGTGTACCAACATTTGCATCATGGGGTTGTCAGAAGGAGACAAGAGAGAGCAAGGTATTGAAAACCTACTTGAAAAAATAATGATAGAATTCTTCCCCTGGTGAAAGAAACAGACTTACAAGTGCAGGAAACAGAGAGAGTCCAAAAGAAGATGAACCCAAAGAGTCCCACACCAAGACACCTCTTAATTAAAATGTCAAAAATTTAAAGATAGAATTTTAAAAGCAGCAAGAGGAAAGCATATAAGTTACATATAAGGGAGTGCCCATATGACTGTCAGCTCATTTCTCAACAGAAACTGCAGGCCAGATGGGAGTGGCAAGAAATATTCAAAGTAATGAATATTGAGGACCTATAATCAAGGTTACCCAGCAAAGCTATCATTTAGAATTGGGGATCAGATAAAAGCTTCACAGACAAGAAAAAGCGAAAGGAGTTCCCTATCACCAAACCAGTATTACATGAAATGTTGCAGGGTGTTCTAGAAGAAGAAAAAGAGGCATGGAAATATAGAACAAATGACAACCCTCAGAGGGAAGGATGGGCATGGAATGATTCACCAGAGAATATAAACATATATGCATTATCTATGGGCAAACAATAGGGTGGTAAAGTCAGTCCTGGGGCAGGGCGGGAACCGGTTGAGGTGGGTAATGGTGGGGGAGAGGTAGATATCTGTAGTATGATTAAATTATAGAGCAATCAGCCTGAATAACCAACTTGCTGAAGACTAGCTGAAAACAAGTCACTGATACATCTGATAAGGGGTTAATATCCAAAATTTATAAAGAACTTATAAAACGAAGCAGCAAGAAAAACTAAGAAATGGGCAAAAGACTGAATAGACACTTCAAATGGCCTATTTGAAGAGGACATACAAATGGCCAATAGACATATGAAAGCATACTCAGTGTCACTAAACATCAGAGAGATGCAAATTTAACCCTACCAGACCTGAGGCCCTGAACCTAACTGTCCCTTAAACCACACAGTCAATTCAAATACATGGGGGCAGACATTTGCAATGGGTAACCATGAGGTTTGACTATGATTAGTTGGTTATTTTTAGTTTGTGACGCATTTTTTTCACACATTAGGCAAAGTACCTAGGCAAAGTGGTATAGTGGCAGATTTGGAAATTACTGAAAAATCGATATAGCGGTCTGGTAGGGTTAAAAGCACAATGAGATATCACCTCACCTGTTAGAATGGCTTCCATCAACAAATCAACAAACAAGTGCTGGTGAGGACGTGGAGAAAAGGCAACCCTAATTCATTGCTGGTGGGAATGCAGACTGGTGCAGCCACTGTGGAGAACAGTATGGAGTTTCATCAAATTAAATATGGAAATGCCTTATGATCCAGCGAGTCTTCCTTTGGGAATATATCCTAAGATACCTGAAACACCAATCAGAAAGAATACATGGTACCCCTGTGTTCAAAGCAACATTATTTACAATAGCCGAGATCTGAAAACAGCCCAAGTGCCCATCAGGAGATGAGAGGATAAAAAGCTGTGGGACATTTACACAATGGAATACTCCTCGTCTGTATAAAAGAAGGAAGTCTTACCCTTTGCAATAGCACGGATGCACCTGGAGAGCAATATGCTAAGTGAAATAAGCGTCAGAGAAAGACAAGTACCACATGACCTCACTCATATGTGGAATCGAATGAACACACTGAACTAACAAAATCCAGTATGGGGGCTGGATAGTGAGGGTGGAGAGATTGGCCAAAAAGAGAAAGAGCTAATGGACAACAGTG
Organism: Murina feae; assembly: GCA_004026665.1. NCBI lineage: Eukaryota > Metazoa > Chordata > Mammalia > Chiroptera > Vespertilionidae > Murina > Murina feae. The sequence continues at coordinate 11,134 of PVJC01035259.1, forward strand.
TGGTTATTGCCGGGGGGAGGAGGGGCTGGGGAACTGGGGGGGGCATAGGCAGGATAAATGGCGATGAACAGAGACTTGGGGTGGTGAATGCACAATCCAGTGTACAGTGATGTGTCATAGAATTGTACACCTGAAAGCTGTATGATTTTGTTAACTAATGGCACCTCAATAAACTTAATAAAAAAATAATTGCCTCAAATATTAAAACTATAAAGTGGTTTTATTCCTCTATTTCTGACTATTTTTTATTTATATATTAGATATCACAATGATATGGGAGTTAGAATAGATTACATAGATATTATATTTTCCTTTAAAGTGGAAATTTCAAAACACAATGTGAAACACCCTCTTCCATAGAGTTTCTTCAATGTGCAGTTATTATAATAAGGAATTATATTCTAAGCTTGTGATAAAACTTTTACAACTCCTAAAAACTTTATGTACTCCAAATATGCATTAGTTCATTATACCAATGTTTTAGCAATAGTGGTTTGAAATGTATAATATTTTGATAGCCTTTCATACATGTGAAGTGTTTTCCATTTTAAAGATAGGGAGGACTGTCAGACATTGTGCCTTTAAGTGATCAACTCACATATTAGAGTTTTCTCTCTTTACAGTTCAAGGCTTTCCTTCAGAAAGAGATTTTGAAGATTATGTTAAGCAAGAGAACAACTCTGAAAGAGTGATGGTTGCTTTTGTTTTTGACCATGAGTTCAAAAATAGCCATGATCCTCTGCCACTTAAGGTAAGAAAGTTTTATGTAGAAACTTTATGGTTATACTTCTGGTTTCCAGGGACTTAATGAAGTGGAAGTGTTTTATGATCAGGGAGACTGTAATTTACCCAAGATCATGCTGCTTATACATAGCAGAGCAGGGATGTAAACCCAAATCTTTTGTTTCTCCTCCCTGCTTCATTATGCTTTTGTTTATTGATATTGTTTGCTTCCATTTGTTCCTTGCAGGTAAAATATTATTTGCGTTTTAGTAGTTCTCAGAGAAACAAGTATGTGGGGTTTTTCTGACCTGGAAGCTGGGAAACAGATACTCTCTTTCACGTCAGCATCTCTGCCTTTATGCACCAGGGCTTTGTGTTGGTGCGGAAAGATTTGAATTCACTGCCTATTTCTACTTACAAGGCAACAATGACCACTGAGGTGCCTCTTTTGCCGCTGTACCTGCCTTGGCAGCAGCCTCCAGCCCTGCAGGTGGCAGTGAGCCATGCGCATTTCCTGGGCAGGGGACCGGGTGACAGAGCCGGTGTAGCTTGCGGCATAGAACACAAGCAGAGAACTTGCCTCTTTTTTTTTCTTTTAAAGGTCACTGCTTAGTGGCTTTTAAAAAAAATGTATTTTATTGATTTTTACAGAGAGAAAGGGAGAGGGATAGAGAGCTAGAAACTTCGATGAGAGAGAAACATCGATCAGCTGCCTCCTGTATACTCCCTACTGGGGCTGTGCCCACAACCAAGGTACATGCCCTTGACCGGAATCGAACCTGGGACCCTTGAGTCTGCAGGCCGACGCTCTATCCACTGAGCCAAACCGGTTAGGGTTTTCCTCTTTCTTTTGAATAAATCTCATCTTTTCTAATTCTAAACCTGGAAAACAGTGCTAAGGCTTAGCCAGGCTAACTTAGAATCAGGACATGTGTAGACACTGAAGAAGATTTTGGTGCCAGTCCCCCAGGAGGAGAGGCAAGGACAGTGCTTTGAACTTAGTGTTTCTGGTGTTGAGAGAAATAAAGTGCTCATGGAACCATAATTGCGCATTAAAGACACAGATGGTTGACAATGGAATGAAAAGTAAGAAAAACCCCTGGGTGTAAGTAGGTTGTGGGAAGCTTTTCATTTTGTCCTCCCACCCCCTCATCTCTCATAGCTGCCAACTTTCCTCCTGCCTGACTCCATGCAAGCTGATACTGGTGTGGACTTAGCAGCTTGTATAGAGCCTGTTCCGTGTCTTGGTGCAGTTTCAAGCTCCCCCTTATGCCTTGAGTACCTCCCTGACCCTGCTCCTCTCAGTTGGCTGATTACTCTGACTTACCCTTAAGGTTGCTACTGTGACTCACTGGACGCTGTCTCTTCCAACCACACCCACTCCTTTCCTCCATACTTCCATACATTTCCTATACATATCTCTATCACTGATTTTACTATAGCATAAATATACGTAATTTTCCTCTACTAGAATTTGAGCTCTTTGAGTAACAGGGTCTCTGCCTTAATCCTCCAATATGTAATAAGTGCCTAAAACTTCTGTCGTGATAACTGAACATATACATATTTACCTTGACTTATGACTTCTGCTTGCCCCTCTTGATCCTACTGATTCCTCGATCTTGACCCTGCTGCTTGACTATTGCCTGGAAGTTTATGCAGTTCTCCTGAATGAGTACTATCTTTACTCAACAATTAAACTGCAGCACCTGCATTTACGTTTGAATAAACGCTTCTATCTTCAGGCAGGATTCTTTTGTTAGCAATCACTTCTAGGAGAGGAAGGTTTTCCTTACAGGACACTGTCTGACACAATGGGAAGAGCAATTAATAAAACCTCTCGGTGTATTTCCTGTTAGTGTGCATTTGGGGCAGGTCCATTGCCACCTCCAGTATCCTTGCAGCCAGATTGCACTCCCCTGCTGCCTTCCACACCCGCTGCCTCAGCCTCTCAGTCTGCCTCACAGCCATATTCTCCCAATTGCACTTTAACTTCCTTTGTTTCTCCTCCCTGCTTCATTATGCTTTTGTTTATTGATATTGTTTGTTTCCATTTGTTCCTTGCAGGTAAAATATTATTTGCGTTTTAGTAGTTATCAGAGAAATAAGCAAGCGGGGTATGCCCGACGTGGAAGCTGGGAAACAGATACTCTCTTTCCAAAGACTCCTTCCATAGGACCCAGAGATAAATACCTTGCAAATGGGGGGAGTCCTGGTGAGCAGATCTTCAACCGCACTTACTTGAATAATGCTAGTCTTACAGGAAGAACAATCACTATTTGTACATATAGTTTCTCGACTTTTTTCCTTTGTTTTTTTTTTAGTCTTCACTGGAGGATATTTTTCCATGATTTTTTAGAGAGGGAAGGGAGGAGGGAGGAGCAGGGAGAAAGAGAGAAAGAGAAATATCCATGTGAGAGAGACACATTGACTGGTTGCCTCCCGCACATATCCTGACTGGGGCTAGGGATCAAGTCTGCAACCCAGGCATGTGCCCTTAACCAGAATCAAACCTGGAACCCTTCAGTCCTCAGGCTGATGCTTTCTATCCACTGAGCCAATTTTCAACTTTTAATGAAAATTATTTATTTTTAACTTACTATTCTGGTGTTTTTGTTGTTGTTATTTTTTAATTTAAAAATTTTAGTGTCTCAAAACTCATAAAAAATCCTATAGATTGGAACAATGCATTTTTATCCTTTCTTGATCATTATCATTGTATATTCTTATATTTTCATGTAGATTTACTTATGAAAATTTGATTTTAATGACTTTACTATACATATACATAATTAATTATAGCTATATGGTATTCTGTTGAGCTGATGAACAGTTTTTAGTATAGCTATGGTAATTTAAAATTTACTACACATACTACCATGTGGAACTTTTGCTTTCACCAAAAATAATGCACATTTATTGTTAGGAAATTATTCAGCAAGAGAAACAAGCTATAACCAATTTAGTATAATTCTTATTTGAAATATTTCCTTTAAAAATATTTTAATATTATTTTTTATTCTTTAAAAATATTTTCAATATTACTTTATTTAAAATATTTTAAATACTGTTTTTTTCAGTCATAAAATTTAAAGGGGAATCATGTTTTTTTCAACTTATGTTATTTTATTATGAGCTTTGGCCTAAAGTATTACTTTATAAGGGTTAGACTGGTGACTTAGAAAACTAGATAATGATAAGAGTTTCCAGGGATGTGATATATAGAAACCCAAATGCACTGCTGTAGGGAGCGTCATGCTGGGGAGCATCTGACAATGGTGGTACCACAACTGGGGAGTTTATAAATAACAGAAAATTGTTTCTCCTGGTTCTGGAGGCTGAGAAGTCTGAGATGGAGGCACCAGCATGGCCATGTGGTGGTGATGGTGTAGTACCCAGATGTCGTGATCCCCAAAGTCCATGCGTGAGCCCCAAAACCGCTGTAAAAACATGAGGGCCTTTATTAGTAGAGTTAACTCAGACTTCCCGCTCGCCGACCAGCACATCAGCGTGAAGGGACAGGAAGTACAGGTTTGAGGAAAACAAAGGATTTATAGGGCTGGAAGTAGTGGGTGGGGTAACGTGTGTGGCCCCTGTTGATTGGTCGAGGGAAGGTCTGGGCCGGGCATTTCCTCTACATCCCTATTGGCAGGTCTGCACTCTCGCACCGCCCTTCCGCCCTTACATTCCCCCCTTGGTTTTATGTACATGAGTAAAATCGTTGACTCTTCTGGGTACTCCTTTCCCTCAAGGTCCTGAGGGGAGCATTCTGTTCATTCACCTTTCTCCCAAAATTCAAAACATGTTCCTTGCTGCATGGGGCAGAGCTTCCTTTTCTGTGCCCCGCATACGAGGAAGAGGGCCTGAGGTGCCCTCCGTAGCAGGGCCCACACACTCCTGCCAGGTACTTCCTGTCAAGCAGATGTCCTCTAGCTTTGACAGGTCTGAGGTCAAAATGGAATCCTGGCCTTGCCCTCCAAAAGACTAGCCCCCAGCCCGGGGCTCTCCCTGGGCACCAAAGGGCACTTGTATGTAGCCCTGGAGGTCAGCTGGGGAGGGGTCCCAGGCATTTGTGCTGGGGCTGCTTCGCAGGTGCAGGCAACCACCTGCATGAGGGTGCTGGCAAAGGCACCATCGTGCAAGACAGAGTGGACGCCGGAGGCCTCAGCTCTGCGCCTCCAACCCCATCCTTGGGGCCACATCCATTTGCTCTCTGGGATCTCACAGAAGCATCAGAAACAGTTCCTCCTCCAAGGTGGCATCTTCGACCTCGCAACCCACCAGACATAGGTGGAGGGCACAGGCGGCGCCGGTTCTGCACCAGCGCCTGGTGGAGCCCCTCGAAGCTGGCTCGGTTGTCCCTGGAGAGGAAATGCCTGTGGGATGCTGGTCTTCGTCAGGGCCACGGTGCAAGCTACATCCTGCAGGCTGTCCAACTCCAGCAGGCTGAAAATCCGGCCCTGCTGCAGGACAGCCACGGAGTCGCCTCCGCCTCGTCTGCTTACTGGATGAAGATGTCCCAGAAGACAGCCTCCTCCGCAGGTCTCCAGACAGGGCACGGGCTGGTTGGTGTTGATGCTGCATCAGCAACCTGCTGCCGGGCACCCAGGTCTGCTGCGGCAACTCGATGAATGTGAAGAGCAGTTCCAGGACAGTGAGCCTGTCCAACACGACATCCCTGCTAAGGACTTACTCTCAGCTCCTCTCTGATCGTAGCCAAGGTTGTCTGCAGGTTCCTGCCATCCGAGAGGGCGGCCCCAGAGGTGGGCATACGCAGCCCTTTCTGGACTGCCCTCACTCGGGAGTGGTGGCACCTAGTCCTGCATCACGTTCTTTGTCGGCCACCTGCACGATCACCGTGGTGCTGCCCTGCAGCACAAGGAGGCCTTTGTCCCTGGCGTGTACCTTGAACTCGTACCTGTTCGTCTGCTCACAGTCCAGCATTGTGTAGTCGATGGCAAACACCCCCATCACCGAGGGCACCAGCGAGTAGGCGACCTCTGTGTTCTTGCCGTTGTCGTCGTCGGTGGCCAGCACGGTGTTCATTCTGGAGACCTCCACCATCGCCTGGCCAGTCACTGGCCGGTTCTGGTCGCCCTCCGTGTCGCTGGCCGGCTTCAGCTGGAAGGGCATGTCCCCCACCACCGTGCAGGTGACCATGCTGTTCTCCTCCTGGTTCTTGGCGGGGCTGTTCACGGTCGCGGGCCATGACGGTGAAGCGCAGCTGGCTCACTTCCTCACGGTCAGGACGCTGAGCCAGCCCGACGCCTCGTCCAGGCACAGCAGCCGCCACACCGATTTGGTGGTGGCGCCACCCGTTGACCCCCACGTCCAAGTCAAGATGGGGGTGCCCAGGGTGTTGTTCTCCAACAGGTCAGCCTCGTACATGCTCTTCTCGAAGCAGGGGCTGTTGTCGTCAGGTCCCAGTTGTCGCGCACCCACAGGGTCAGCTCTGTTCGGGGTCCAGCGCTTTCTTTACGATGAGCTGCCACTGCTTCTCGCCGTCTAGGGTGTCGGCTGCCTATAGCTTGAATATGCTGCTGCCTCTGCTGCCTCCGTCCAGGCACCGCCGCAGTTCGGGCCGTTCCTGCCGTCCCCGGGGTAGGGGGCGCTGTCTGCAGCCCTGGTGTGCCGATCCTTGCCACCACCGCCACTGCTGTCCCTGGGCTTCTGGACTTCCCTCCGGGTAGGCTGTAAAGCCTGCAAGAACTTGAGAGTAGAATTAGTTCCTTTAATCTGTAGAGGCCCTACTGGTTTCCAGGGCAGTCTTCCAGGCTGCTTAATCTGCAACCCAGTTGCCCTTTGCCTCTGGGAAGTTTCCATACCCTGCAACAGCTCTCTGTCCCGATCTGAGCTGTGTTGCCTGGGTCCCACTCTGAGCTGGGCATGGGAAAAGCAGCCATGGGGCGGGAGAACCTATGCCCCTATGGCCTCCATGCCCCGCAACCACCTTGGAATCCCCTCGCCTACTGGCAGGGGCCCCAGCATTGATTGGATGACTCATGCATTCAATATCCAGCACTCTAACTGGATACAACAGGGTCAAGTCTCTCAGAGCCCTGTCTGATGAAGAACAGACTGCTCCAGGCTTTACCTTGATTAGCACTGGGGCGTGGTTCTTAGCCAGGCCCTGAGGACAGCAAGAATTCTTTCTTTACAAATACAAAAGTACATTTTCTAAAATAGGATTAAGCAGCATTTAAAATCACCTATAATCAATTACTATGAGACACTGTTGTAGAAATGATACTGACTTTAAAATCTCCATTCTTCCTTCCCCCGGCACTGCCAGGGACAGGGCCATTGGACAGGTCTCTCAACCCAGGTGAAGCTGTGCTGAGCCATCTGGCAGTTCCCATGGCAGATCAGCGACCAGCTCTCTCCCAAGTATCCTTAGTTTAGGGAAGACAAAATTTCTGCTCAGTTTCCCTATTCTACTCATCCCAGCTTACTGACCTATCATTCATTTAACTTTTAACATTTTTCTTTATACACCAAAACCACACTT
>PVJC01035260.1:0-18366 GCA_004026665.1 Murina feae
CATTCCATTCTTCCCCTTACAAGTATTTGTTGTGGAGACCTGTGATTTTTCTTTTTAACTTAAACCAATTACTTTCTAGACCTGCTGCACCACTGTCACTCTGGAATTACTTTTACTGTACTCATAAGTTAATCCACCATTTCTAATAGCCTATGCCATCATCTTTATTAGTTTTTATTATAATTTTACCATTCTAAATTCTCAAATACCTTCTCCAGAAAGGGTGTATGAGTTAGAAGGTAAAGTACTAAGTCCTCGAATACCTGAGAATGTTTTTATTTTGTCTTCATATTTGATAGTTTTCAGAGGTTCTGAATTCTAAGTCATTTTCTCTCAGAACTTTGGAGACTCTGTTCCACTCTTCTAAACCTTCAGAGGTGCTTGTGAGATGTGTCATTCTTTTTTCCTTTAACCAACATTTTTTTTAAACTTTCATCCTGTAACAGTAATGACAACAAAAAAAATGCCTGCCCTAAGGGTGTTTACACTGCACTATGCCCATCTTTTTTTTTTTTTTTTTCTTTACAGGTTTATTCCCCCCACCCCCCCAGGAACTTTTAGGATTTTCCCTCCTATTATACTGAAATTTCACAATGATGTGCCTAGATGTGGGTCTTTTTCACTGATTGTGTTGCCCTTTGCTCTGCCTCTTCCTTTTGATATGGAAACTTGTATTTTTTAGTAGAAATGTTACCTTTTTAATAAGTGACTCTCTTTACCCTTTTTGAAACATGTATTGCTTAAATTACAGACATGTTCTCTTTTTCTTTTTGTACTATTTTCAAAGAGATTTACTCAATTTATCTTCTAAACCACCCAAGTTTGTTTTAATTTGTGCAAACATCTTAATTTCCAAGAACTCTTTCTTGTTTTGATTTTTAAAAATTATTCTGTTCTTACTTTATAGAGGCAACATGTTTTCATTCCTTTGAAAAAACTAAATATACATTTTGTTTGTTTGAAGGTTTCTTCTGATCCAGGAATTATCTGTTTCATCTGGTGACAGTTTTTCTGTTTGTCTCAGGTATTTTACTTACATACTGCTGCTTTGTTTTGTTTTTGTTTTTTCCTTTGGAGATAAGTTTTGGTTGTCTGTTGATACTTAAGAAGAAAAAACAAGAATGAATGGAAACCAAGTACATGTGAGTTGGGGACTCCCTTTCAGCTAGAATGGGGAGGGATTATCTCCAGACACGCCCACATGCGTATGCGTGTGCGTGTGCGTGCACGCGTGCGTTGGGCTTGTTTTTCATTTCCAGAAGAAATTACCTCTGCATTTACGAGGGAAGGGTGTAGGGCAGGGAGTAATTTCACTGATTGTCACATTGGGCTTGGGTAGGAAAGAAAGCAAAACTACTTCATATATAGTTTTTCAATTATTCTTCCTTCCCATTTTCAATCATCCTTTTCTTCTGACTTTAAATCCCAAGATTCTCTGAGATTGTTTGATATTCTGCCGGATACATTAGAATCTCTGTTTGCTGCCATTTCCTCTTGAATATTTTAGGACATAGTTTCCTCTGTTCTCATCTGTTTCATCTATCATTACTCTTTGATTCTTTCAGAAATGTGTTGTAATGGCTCATCTAGTGAGAGTACACTATCATTCCTTCAATGCTATAGGTTTGTTCTTTTTCCTCCCTTAATATTATTTTAACATTGTCTCCAAAGAGAGAGAAAACATATGCATATGGTCAGATTTACGTCACTCATAGCAAACATGTAATTTTAAAGTCAATTATTTCTAACCATTATTCTCCCCCTTTTACAACTTGATAAAGCAATCATTTTCCCAAAGTCCATGAAACTACTATTCAATTCATGTACCCATTAGTTCAAGAAAAAATTACAGATGCCATTTTAGACAATAAGGAAATCAAGATGAGCAAAAATATACTGAGTTCCTCTAGGGCGGAGTCTGGCTCTTCTATCAAAGAAAAGCAAGGAAGAAAAACAGTCACAATAAATTATATATGTATCCTTTACATATTCTGTAAAAATATTACATGTTAATTACACGAGAACACTTTCTTTTCATTTTTTAAAAAATGTTTTTTTATTGATTTTTTAGAGAGGGAGAAGGAGAGATGGAAACATAAATGAGAGAATCATTGATCAGCTGCCTCCTGCCCGGCCCCTACTGGGAATTGAACCCGCAACCCTGTCATGTGCCTTGACTAGGAATTGAACCGGGGACCTGTTTGTTCATGGGTTGATGCTCAACTACTAAGCAATACTGTCTGAGTGAGAAAACTTTCTTAATAGTGATAAAAAATTCAAGAATAGCTCCAAGAACACTAGAGAATACTTTACCTTTGCCGAACTTCTGAATATTTAGGATCTATTTAAAAATGAGGCAGGTATTTTATTAACTAATGTGTACCATACTTGTATTATCCCTACTCTGTTATAATTCTTCATGACAACAAACTAGTATTCCTTAGAAAAGATAGCAACCCAAAGATCAAAGCCTTCCTAGAGAATAGAAACTTAGGCACTCGTGAAAACTCCTTAGTCCTTATAAAAAACATCCTTGTATGGCTGACACTGCTGTCAGAAAAAAAAAAAAACAGTTTAAACAAGCAAAAAGGCAAACAAAAGTTAACAAGTTAAAAAAAAAAAGACATGAAATATTAGACCAAAAGAAATAGACAAAGATGAGATAATACAACTATTAGAATAAGTACTAGTTTCTTATAAATTTATAAACACAAAGTACAACAGCTTAATAAGATTACATAGGAATTTAGCACAGGTGAACTCTGGGGAATCATCCCTTTCTTTATACAGAGATTAAGGAAATTAAAGCCCACAAGACAAAGTGACTCACCCAAGATTAGTTTACCTAAGATCTCAGAACTAAGTTAGTAAAATTTGAAATGGACTACAAGTTTTCTGAATCTTAACTGGGTGGCCTATTCAATATTTCACTATCAACAATCATATGAGAACTACCTCATCTGTGAAGCCACCTCCATCTGCAACTATCCCATACTGTAGTCCTCTCCTTGCTAAAACTGAAGAAGCATTTCTACTTTTTTTTTAGAGCTAAACCTCTCAGGAGTCTTCTTCCCCACACCACCTCACCATCTCAAAAATAGTGCTCCTGCAATTGTATCCTCTCTACAGGACCCCTTCTGCCAACAAAGAGACTCTAATAAAGCTGTCACTGGACTCCATGTCCTATTGTATTTACAATCCAATTTCTCAACTCCAGTTTCCAATTAAATTTTTAAGAATAATCTATAATCTAGAATATCTCTACTTCTTTTCCAACCATTTTCTTCTGAATCCCTACTAGTCAGGTTTTCATCCCCACTGAAATACCTTTTGTTAAAATAGACCATGACTTTCATCTTGGCTAAATCCAATAGCCAATTTTCTGACCTATTCGACCCTGACCTCACAGCGTTTGATACAACTAATCATTCCTCCCTTCCTAAAACACACCATTTTCTTTTTTTTAAATATATTTTATTGATTTTTTACAGAGAGGAAGGGAGAGGCATAGAGAGTTAGAAACATTGATGAGAGAGAAACATCAATCAGCTGCCTCCTGCACATCTCCCACTGGGGATGTGCCCACAACCAAGGTACATGCCCTTGACTGGAATCGAACCTGGGACCTTTTAGTCCGCAGGATGACGCTCTATCCACTGAGCCAAACCAGTCAGGGCAACACTCTATTTTCTTGCTTAGCTTCCATAGCCATCTGCTTCCCTGGTTTTCTTACTATGTCACTGGCTATCTCCTCTCAATCCCCTTTGTTAAATCTGCCTACTATTACTGATCTCTAAATGTTGAAATGCACAAGACATGACATATTGGTACTTTTTATCTATACTCTCTCCTTAGGTAATGTCATCTAGACTTCTTTTACCCCGATTTTCAGATTCATATATTCACCTTCCTATCTGACAACTCCATCTAAGTCACTTCACACTTACACACCCAAAGCCAAAGTTATGATCCATCTCCCTTCTACCACCACTCTTTCCTGCTTTTCTGATCTTATTAAATGGCACCCTCATTTACTAAATTACTTGTGTTGAAAATTTAATGATCATCTGGATTCCATCTTAAGCTCATATACCATACATTCAAACCATCTGTAAAACCAGGTGGTTTTTATCTCCAAATATATTCCAAATTTGATTATTTCTTACCGTCTCCACTGCTACTAACTTAGTCCAAGCCACCATCCTTTCCTCACTTGAACTTCTGCAACCGTCTTCTAAGTGATAGTCTGCTTTCATCCTTGCTTCCCCAGTTAGAAAACACAATTTGATACAATGATCAATTGGCATTGCTCTCCTGTTTAATACCCTTTAATGGTTTCCTACAGTCATCATATTCCTTAATCAAACCTGAAAATTCCTATAAGGTCTAGCCCTTGTTGCCTACTTCTTCATCCACCTCATGCAACTCTTCCCCTCATCTACTTTTTTAGCCAAGCGGCCTCATTTTGCGCCTCAAAGATGCCAAGCTAATTGCTAACTCACAGACTTTGTACTTGCTGCACCCTCTATTTACCTAGAACTTCACGAAGATGGGCCCTTCTCTTTATCCTGTTCACAGCACAAATGCCACCTTCTCAACGATGGCCCCCATGACATTACTATTAGAGTGAGTCCAGTCACTATATTACTATTTTTCTTCATAGACCCTGTTACTATTGGAAATAATCTTACATTTGCTGTCTCTCCCACTAAATATAAGACTCATGAGAACAGAAATTTTTCTGTCTAGCTCACCATGGTAACTACACCATTTACTAATTTTTTGAGGAATAAAAGATTATTCTGTAATGCTATTCCAAATAGAATATTACTATAGTTTCATTGTATAAAATTTGCCTTTGTTTTAAAGAAAATGTTAAATCTTCCCTCTTTCAAATAATTGCCATGAAGCTTCATTAAATGTCTAAAATTCCCAAGAGAAAAGTTAGAAAATAAAAAAGTTTTGATCAGAACCATTACCATAGTAAAATTGGAATATTATTATTGAGTTAATTTAAAATAATTAAGATGACCTAATAGGGCTTCAAACAAAATAAACTTCACTTATAGTTACAAAAATAACTTCTATTTAACTAATATAAACTAGTCTAATATGTTAACTAAATAATTTTTTTCTTACAAGAAAAAAGTTATGCAGATTAATAGAACATTGAAGATTTATATTCCATGTATAGTTCTCCAACTAATTTAAACTAATTTTCTGTGACCAAGAATGAATTGGTTAACAGTTGTTCATATGTTTTCCCTATCTGTATGAGGGTAACTAGATAAAAGCAACAACAACAACAAAACTGTCTTATCCAATTTAAATTCCTAAGGTGTGTTTATTTTCTAAAAATGGCCAAGAGTGCTACCACGATAATGCTAGAAAACATTAAATCTAAAACTTGGCATTTTTCATCCCAAAACCAACTTTCTTACTAAAAAATGTCCCAAATAGTATAGGTCATACAAAACAGGTCATAAAAAAATTAAGCTCCTTCAGTATCAGAATGCCTCCTTTATACACAGTTTCATATGACTCAGGATATAAATCTATAGAGTTCAAAAATTTCAATTTTCTCCGCATCCTTTCCAGCACTTGTTGTTTGTTGATTTATTTGGTGGGAATGTAGACTGGTGCAGCCACTGTGGCAAACTGTTAATGGAGTTTCCACAAAAAATTAAAAATGGAACTACTTTTTGATCCAATGATACCACTTCTGGGTATATATCCTAAAACGCCTATCAGAAAGAATATATACACACCAATGTTCATAGTAGCGTTAATAGCCAAAGAATGTATATGCATATATGCATAACTCATGGACACAGACAATAAAGTGGTGAAGGCCTAGGAGGTGAGGGAGCAGAGTGAAGGGAGGCAAAGGGGAAATGGGGGAGATGAAGGGCATCTGTAATAGTGTCAACAATAAAAAAGGAAAAGTTTAGTTTCGAGAGGAAAAAAAACTTGTATAAAATCAAGTAACTGTTCCTGTCTGTCACTTCTGTGTTCAGCTTCTTTGTATAAAACATTGCTGCCTGGCTACCTCTGCTGCCAGCAAAAGAGCTCACACAACAGGCAACTAGGTGAGTATAATAAAAATAAAATAAGAGTGAAAAACATAAATAAGGAGATCACTCTCTCCCAAAAGAAAAATAACCAAAGATAAAAATAAAAACAGTATTATTGCATTAAAATTGCAATTGCTTCTCTCCCACAAAGGAGAAAAATGATTAGAAATTAATAAAACCAAGTAAATTTTTCCATTCCTCTACCTATGTTACAGAATATTTTAAAAGCATTTCCTTACTCTACATTTGTTTTCATGATACTACTCCTGCTTTAAAATCAAACTATGCTTAGATTTTAAATATGGACTCCTAGATTCTTGGTCAGATCACAGTAAATGCTAGACTTAAAATTTAAGGTATAAATTAGCCTCAATTTATGGATCCAATTAAAGCATGTTCTTTGAAACAATGGGTCAAATTAAAGTGTCTCAACGATAGTACATATTCCTAAAGTTTAGTCAATCAAATGAAAACATTACAGAATATTCACTCATTCATGAAATATTTACTGAACACCTACTAAGTGTCAGGTACTGAATTAAGGATGGAGCTGGAGATACAAAAATAAGACACAAGTGATTCCCTACCATTAATAAACTCCCAGGCAAGAAGAGAAAAGTAACAGAAGAGTGTAATTACTAATGATAAAGGGAAGTAAAGGGGACTACAAAAACTCAAAACTAAGATTAGAAGACAGAAGGGAGTCTGGGAAGGTTTCCAGAGGCCATAAGGACTAAACGGAGTCTTCAGGTGCTAGCAGAGATTAAGCACAAGTATGATTTGGGTCGGGCCACCTTCGGCCCACCGAGAACATTTATCCGGCCCGCCGGGTGTTTTTGCCGCAGCCGCCTGTCCTGCTTAAAATAAGATATGTGCAGTGTGCATAGGAATTTGTTCATAGTTTTTTTTTTTAACTATAGTCCGGCCCTCCAACGGTCTGAGGGACAGTGAACTGGCCCCGTTTAAAAAATTTGAGGACCCCTGATTTGGGTAGTAGGTTTCTGTTTTGGGGAGGTGGGAGGGTAGATGAGGTTAGTAAAAGAAGGCAGTTGGTGAGGGAAGAAGTTATTTCAAGAGGAAGCGGCATGGGCACAGTAAAAGGCTTAAAGCTGCCGGCTTCAGGTAATCACTCCTGATTACCTCGGGGAAGAAATGCGCCCTCATCTCTGGGCCCCGCTGGGGGTGGATTACTCACCACACCGGGGCAAGCCTTTTCTCCGGCCACGCCAGAGGGACTTCAGTCTCTACCAGCGTCCTCCTCTCACGTTTCCCAGGCCCGTGTTCCTTTCCACAATGCGCGTGGTGAGCTCAGGAGGGTGAGGATTGTGGGGCCTGCGGGAGGGAGCACTGTGGGGCAGGAGGGCGCCACCCCGCCCCCCGCTACAGCACAGAGCCTCAGGCATCTGCCAGGAGCTCGCAGGCCGGCAGCCCCGCTGAGGGTACTTGCAGATGGAGGGTGGCCTGCTGTCCGCCAGCTCCTGTGAGAACCGGCACTGGTGTCCTTCCTGGCACACACCACGGCACACAATCACAGGGCAGACGGTTTACCACCGCGCTGCCCAACAGAGTGGCTGCTGAGCACTCGGAATGGAACTGGTCAGAACTGAGATATGCTGTCAGGGTCAAATACACGTGGGATTTTGAAAGCTCAGTACATAAAAAAGAGGAACATAAAATATTTCTTTAATAATCTCTTTTATATTTGTTGTATGTTTTGGGTTAGATAAAATGTAGTAATTTCACCTGTTTGTATTTTCTTGAGTAGTAACTGAAAAAAAAAAAGTTAAATACATAATTTTAAAACATAAAATAATTGAACGTTTAGCGTAACTCACTCCGGTCCAGCCAACGTAAATGCCTATGCCAAGAAGGCCCACTTTCCTTTTTTTTTTTTTTTTGTGCCAACCCTCTTTCCTCCTCTCATTCCATCCCTAAAAGAAGTGTAAACCCCCCTCCCCCCGCACTCTTCAAGAACCTTCCCACTCTAACCATAGTCTTAACCTCCTATGTATGGGGACCCCGTTACCAAAAGCCTCCCAGCCTCCTTTCCCATCTTCAATCTCCGCCGGCTTCTAGGGCTTTAAAAACGACGCCTAGCCCCTTCTCGACATTTTCTGCAATCCCTTCCTCTCTTCTAGAACCCAGCCAATAGAAGCAGCCTTCCCCAGCCCGCCTCCATTTCCCCGACGCGCACCTGTGGGGCAGCCTCCCCTCCGCCCTGCGCTCTCCCAGCTGCGGGCATCTCACTGACTTCCCTAGGACTTTCTTCTCCCCGCGCCCCCAAATCCTCCCGCACCCCGAATCCCTTCAGCCCTCCCGCTTTAACAACTCCACTAGCATGCTCCCCCCACGCCAGGCCCGGCTGGTACCCCGCCACTCCTCACGGTCTGCGCGCCCCCCCCACCCACCGCCCACCTCTCCCGCCCCGCCCCCCCGCCCCCTCGGGCCGACGCGGCGTCCCACCTCCTTGCCTTCTCTCTGGGGACCCACCCACCGCCGGGGCCTCGGCGTCTGGCCGCCGGAGAGTGGGCTCCTGGCCCTGCGGCAGCGGCGGAGGCTGGCGGGTGCGGGAGGTTTGAACACCGAAGGGCGGGGACCACAGCTCCTGGGGGGCGGCGGCGTGGCGACTTGGGCTCCAGGGTAACGAGGGCGGAGGCCCAGACGCCACTGCGGGAGGGCCGCAGCCAATGACGCTCGCCAAGGTTTTCCATTGGTCTCTGCTCCAGGTGGCCGCTCTATTGGCTCCGGTGGAGCTGGAAGGCGGGACGAGGAGTACAGGAGAGGCGGCCATTGGCTAAACCAATGGCTGCGGCAGCGACCTGGAGCAGGAGGTAGTCAGCGCCGAGGCTCAGCGGAAGGAGCCTGCGGCCCTTTAAACTGAGCCGAGCGGCAAGCCGGGCGGAGCGTCCTGGGCCTCGGCCGCGGGCAGCGGGCTGACGCGCGCGGAGGGGACGGGGCTCGTGACGGGGAAACGGAGGCTGCGCCACTGAGAACGTTAGCACTGGCCCCGAGTCCCTTTCGGAGGCGACTGGCTTTAGAATCGGAAGGCATTAGAAAGCGATGCGTAGCTAGCTAGTTCCTGCTTGGTCTGCGCCCTGACACGGCTGATGTTCAGGAGGATGCGGAGTTGGTGCATTAATACTCTCGCCTCTAGATCACGCGAATTTGGCTTGAAGGTGGTTTTTAGGTTTTGGAACAGGTTTGAGGTGGAAGGACATTCGCAACATTTGCACACAAATTTGTGAAAGGAAACATGGGTGGTGCATGCCAGTTACCTCTTCAGAGCTGTTGCATGACATATCTTCCCCTTTAAAAAATGACTGCATTTTAACTTCACTGACTGATTGCAGGAGGTAGCAGAACATGTCTTCGGTGAAGCCTTTCTGAACCTCCTGATTGTCAAGGTGGTTTAACACGGTATTCCCCGTTCTTGCCATGGTTAAGTCTCAAGAACTGGGTTTCGCCTCCACCTGCAGAGAATCTAATTTATCAAGGCAAATAAATGCGTTCTAATCAGTCTTCTCACCTTGAATATGGTCATTCCGTCTCTTGCTTGACCTCGTCTTCTCAACTTTTCACTATTTCAGAGCTTTTATTTTATCCTGTCAATAAATTTTACTTCGACTTTCAGACTAACCCACCTAAACAATACCACAATTAAATGTAATTTTCGGTAGAAAATAGCAACCATCTGTTAGTGAAAAATAAATGAGTCATCCCTAAAACGGCACTGAAGTACTTTTCGCAGTTTGATTAAATCTGCTAATGCTCTTCTAAAATAGCTCACTGGTTATTGACTCCCATTTGAAATAAGTGCCTCAGTGGGTTACTTTAAAAGAAGTTGCTATAAAGAGTCAAGAAACATGTATCTAGGTGAAAAAACCAAACATATCTTTCCAGAGTCAAATGGGGGTTGTTAACACTCAAGGACAGTTGAGAATGAAACTAATTTATTCACTCACAGGTGCTAGGCAGTGTAATCTCATTCCATCATCACTCTGATAGATAGTTATTTATTATACCTGAGAAAACATTCAGGGAGGTTAAAGAATCTATCACAGGATACAAAAGTAGTAAGTTGCAGGGCCAAGATGCCAACCTGCCCCCACTCAATTCCTGGTTTCAAATTTAATACATTTAATGTGTTTTATCTACAGGTTAATAGAGTTGCTGGAAAGCAAAAAAAGTACTTAAAAGGTCTGTAGTCTCTAAAACAGTATCTAATTGTAACACATTTTCAATATCTTTTCACTCTATCATATTTGGAATAACAGTGACTACCAACTTATTTGACCTTAAAAAAAAAAGTCTCACCAGTTTGCTCAGTGGTTAGAGCATTGGCCTGCAGACTGAAGGGTCCCGGGCTCTCCATCCAGTGTGGGGCATGCAGGAGGGAACCAAGTTCAGTGATTCTCTCTCATCATTGATGTTTCTATCTCTCTCTCCTTCCTTCTGCTCTGACATCAATAAAAAATATATATTAAGAAACAAGACCTACAGAAGTAAAAACTAGTTTATTGAACTATTTTTAAAAGTTTATGCAAAATATGAGATAACAGTTTCAAGTTTTTATATGATTTTTATATAATTGAAATATAAACATTTTCATAGAATTTTCTAAAATTATAGCATTCGCCATTTCATTTCAATACATACTACGCAGGATTCAGCTTTTTCAATAAAAAAGAAAGGCCAATAAAATCACATTTTTATATTACTATTACTTGAAATTATATTAAACAGGAATCAGGTTTTCTATTGTTTTTAAATATGATATTTATGACAGAAATTATACTAACAATCATTAAACATTTTGGAGCTATATTTTTAATATTCCTGGGTGTACATTAATATTGTAATATCACCAGATTTATTATTTGCTAACTATTTTCTATAGAACTTTGCCTTGTTTTATGCTATTTGGCATAATACAGATAATATTAAAATTTTCCTATAAACATTTACCAATAGAATTATTCCTATTTTCCATATGGGAAAATTAAAGAGTTTAAATAATTTGTTAGAAGTTTCATAAAGTTAATAGGCAAAGTAATAAGCAGACTTTCCAACTGTAGACAATCCAGAAATTACAATGATTATAATTTAAAAGGAACATACTATAAATAACCATATTCTTAGCTAATGCTCATATGTTCATTTAATACCATTCTTAAAAATAAAACAAAAAAGAACAGTACTGTCACAATTTTATATATTTTACCTAAACATGTGATAAGTATTACAAAATTCAGAAATTTTAAATCTAATTTCTTGGTGTCCATATTGTTAGAAAAATTTAAATTTAACAATAAATTCCAGGTAAATAGTAGATTGTCAGCATATAATAATGTTGGGGAGCACAAGAGACTTGGTTGGACATTCTGAGAAAAGGTAAGTGTGTGGAAGGCCGCCTTCCCTGTTTATCAGAATTCTGACTTAGAGGAGACTTAGGGGAGTGTCAAAGGCAGTGCCCCTAATTATTCTTTGACCTTCTCAAACAAGTCTGTTCACATGCAGTCCCCCGAGTGTTTACTGGAACCTTTAATCTTAATCTTTGGGTGCCCTTGGTTAAAGGACACTACAAACATGTGTGTTCCCCCAAGATTACTTCCCCTACTGATTATATCTTAAAGATAAACTTTATCTCAAACTGCTATTACAAGTCAGTCAATCGAGGCTGCCTTGTTGCTATAGCCAGGATGTCCCTTAGCCTCTCTTTCACAGCAAACGTTGTGTCAGAGTAATCCATTCATATGTCATTCAGGGTCTGCTGGCCAGCCCTGGCATAATAACTTTTAAACAATATCTAATATGTGAAGTGTTAAACTGAATGATTTTGGAAAACTTGAGTTGCATTTAAAGAACAGTAAAAGTGGAGACACAGAAAGTTGGTCTGCTGTTATAAAAAACAAATTTAGCCCTGACTGGTTTGGCTCAGTGGATAGAGTGTCAGCCTGCAGATTCGATTCCGGTCAAGGGCATGTACCTTGGTTGCGGGCACATCCCCCTGTAGGGAGTGTGCAGAAGGCAGCTGAATTGATGTTTCTCTCTCATTGATGTTTCTAACTATCCCTCTGCTTTCCCCTCTGTAAAAAATCAATAAATGTATTTAAAATCAAACAAAAATACAAATTCAGTCCCACTGTTATTATTTGCCTTTGCAGTACAGAAAGCTGATACTTTTATAATTCTGTTTAAAGGATAAGTCTTCTTTGGTCATTTGATGAAATTTACAAGTTAATTATTTTGTTAGTGGAGAAAGAAACAAAATTATTGCAATGTATACTAATATTTTTCCTTCTTTCATAATTAGTGAATCACTAATGTATCTCTATTCCGTGGAGTTTATTGGAATTTTCAGGGCTTTTGCTTTCATTTTGCATAAAAAGAACTAAACCAAAAGTTGGTTTGAGCAAATACACACACACACACACACACACACACACACACTAGAGGCCTGGTGCGCACAGATTTGTACACTCAGGGGGTCCCTCAGCCCAGCCTGTACCCTCATAATCTGGGACCCCTCAGGAGATGTCCACCTGCTGGCTTAGGCCCACTCCCTAGGGGATCAGGCCTAAGCTGCAGTTCGACATCCTTAGCGCTGCTGAGGAGGCGGGAGAGGCTCCTGCCACCACTACTGGTGCAGTAAGTACTCAGTACAAGTCAGCATTCAGTCAATACTTCCTGGGTATCCCTAAATTGCAGGTACTGTTTGAAGAGGTCAAGATACTAAA
Source organism: Murina feae (assembly GCA_004026665.1). Taxonomy (NCBI): domain Eukaryota; kingdom Metazoa; phylum Chordata; class Mammalia; order Chiroptera; family Vespertilionidae; genus Murina; species Murina feae. Next base: position 12,812 of record PVJC01035260.1, read on the forward strand.
GTGAACAAAACAAGTGTCTTCTCTTTTCATTCATTAAATACATATTGAGTACTTATTAGGTGCCCTCGGGGAATACAGAGATAAAAAACGAAGTTCTTGTCTTTCTGCCACTTACTGTCCAATGAATAAGAAAGATGAGTTTATCTGATTGTAGGTACTGTGTAAAAAGGGTGATTATAAAAGTATGTCCAAATGAAAGGGAGAGAGAGATAGAAACATCAATGATGAGAATCACTGATTGACTGCCTCCAGCATGCCCCTACTAGGGATCGAGCCTGCAACCTGGGCATGTGCCCTGACCAGGAATCAAATCATGACTGCCTGATTCATTGGTGGACACTCAGCCACTGAGCCACACCAGCTCGGTGAAAGTAACTTCTGAATTAGAGTTCATGTTACATGAAAGATACCCCTCTCCCCCAAGACACATACACACAAAAACCATAGCAAAACCAGCAAGATATATAAGATAGAAAAAAATCTGTATATATGTAGGCATTAGTGAGGTTTAGGGAAGACATAATGGGGAAAGATAGGGTTGCTCCAGGAGAGGGGGAGGCCAGAGATATGGCCAGAGAAGGGGCAATGGCTAGATGTTTAAATGCCTTTTTAAGAAATTTGCATTCAATCTCCAAACCATAGGTAGTGATTGATGAATTGAACAGAGGACTGATATGATTTGACCTGCGTTTCAGAAAGCTTATCCCAGTGGCATCATGCAGGGTGAGACTAGAAGCAGAAAGGTCAGCCAAGACCCTTTCAGGAATGGTACCAGTAACAAGCAATGATTAATAAATAATAATACAAGAACAAACTGTTTCACATACAAGTGTAAAGCTACTTTTGTCCCACCCTGTATATTACTGTTAGATGGGTCCCAGTAAATTGACACTTGCTGTCATAGACTGAATGTTTGCCCCCACAAATTCATATGCTGAAATCCTCTCCCCAGTGTGATGGTATTAGGAGATGAGGCTTTTGGAGGGTAATTAGGTCATGAGGGTAAAGCTCTCAGGAATGGGGTTACTGTCCTTATAAGAGGCCAGAGAGCTAGCTCTTGCTCTCTGCTATGTGAGGATGCAATAAGACCAAAGCCATCTGCGAACCTGAGGTGGGACCTCTTACCAGGTCTTCCAGCATCTTGATCTTGGACTTGCCAGCCTCCAGACCTGTGGAGAAATAAAATTTCTGTTGTTTAAGCCATCCAGTCTATAGCACTTCTTAAAAAGTTATCTTTATTTTTGAAAGTATTACAGATGTCCCCCTTTTCCTCACTGATCCCTTCTAGCTAGCACCCGACTGGAACTGATTTGAATGGAGTTGAATAATGATCACTGTGCTATGTTTTATACTGTCTTCTCGAGAGCTCTCCATTGAGAGAGTTGTGCTTGACTCTTTTTCCCTTGGAAAAGTTATTTCTGGGGAGGATTTGAGGTCTATGACTCAAGCTAAGATCTTCACTGTATGTATGTAGCATATGTAGGGGTCAGTACGGAGGCTAGTGAGTTGATGGACTCAGTGTACACATGGAATAGAAATGAGAAGACTGAATAAATGTGCTCATTATTAGGTTTGTAGTCTACATTATTATTTTACCTCTCTCCCCCAACACACACATACACACACACACACAATCATATAAAACAACAGCAAAAGAAAAACTCCATAACAGTTTTAGCACCTTGCAGGGAGCAAGTAACACAGTAGGTGACCAAACAAGGATTAAAATGCCTCGAAGGATTAAAATACCTTATATTTATGTAGCACTTGCCAGAGTACTTTCACAAGGTTACCTCATTTTATTTTAAACAACCTTGAGAAACTGGAAAAGCAGATATTTACTACTCTTAATAGAAGAGACTGACCCTGAGGTTAAATCAGATTTGCCTAATGGGAATTGCCTAGTATAACATCAACACATATTTAATTTTAAATTGTCTAATAGTCACATTAAAAAAGGCTTAAAAAGTGAAATTAAGTTTTACAATATATTTTGTTTAACATATCTGAAGTATTATCTTTTCAACATGTAATCAATATTTTAAAATTATCATTGAAATATTTTACTTTTTTTTAACTAACACTTTGAACATGGTGTATGTTTTATAGTTACAACACATCTCAATTCAGACCTGCCGTGTTTCAAGTACTCAATACTCACATGGGAGTCGTGGCTGCCCTGTTTGACAATACAGGGTTAGATTACGTACCCTGAGGCATATTATGAGCAGCAGTGGTCTCAGGTCGCCAAGCTTCTGAAAAGGGAAATGACGGTCTGAAAACCTAGAGACCTGAATTCCAGACATGACTGCCTCTTTCTGGTCATGGGACAAGGCATTCTACTTGGTTAAAGCTTGGTTTCTGGTTTGTTAAACAAAGCCAATAGCATTTGCTTACTTCTCCCACCCTCCATCCACCCCAGCGAAGTCTTTCCACAAATGAAATCGTATAGAGAAACTCACTGTTTAAAACATCGGAGGCATATCTACTCTAATAAAAGAGTAATATGCAAATTGACCCTCACTCCGAGACACCTAAGCCACATCCACCAACCAAGCCACACCCCCAGCCAATCAGAGCGGCTATATGCAAATTAATCCAGCCAAGACAGAGGCCAACAGCCATGGAACTAGATCAAACAGGAGGCTTCCATTGTACCAGGAGTAAACTGTCTGCCTAGGCCGGCTGGGCCTCTACTAAGGCAACATTGTTTCAATTATAGAAGCCATGGAGCTGAAGCAAACAGGAGGCTTCATTACCTGCCTAGTCCTCGGCTTAAAGCAACAGTATTTCAATTATAGAAAATAAATAAACCCCAGAAACCTGATTCCTTGCTGGGACGTTGGATCAATGGGAGCTGTGAGCAACCTGAAAACGGTCCTCAGCTCCTCACCCAGGCTGGCCAGGCACCCCAGTAGGGACTCGAACCCTGAAGGGGCTGTGGGCAGCCTAAAAACGGCCCTCAGCCCGTCACCCAGGCTGGCCACACCCCAGTGGGGTGAGGGTCCACACTGGGGGGTTTGGCCAGCCTGCAAACAGCCATCAGCCCCTCACCCAGGCTGACCAGGAACGCCAGCAGGTGGACATCCCCAGAGGGGTCCCAGACTGCGAAAGGGCACAGGCCGTGCTGAGGGACACCCCGAGTGCACAAATTTTTGTGCACCGCGCCCCTAGTTTAAACATAAGAGCTGTTTCTCTGTTGAAGGGATGGCAGTGGGAAGGTTGAAAAGAGGATTACTACCTGTTTAGTGTACACGTGTGTTTATGTACACACACACACACACACACACACACACATGATGCATATTCCGAGAGGGCTCTGATGAGCCCTTTGGGCATATTTGAAAACTCTTGAAAGAAATTGTCTCTAAGATCCTTCTCATCTGAAAAACATGCCTTTGATTCTGTGGATACAATTCTATCCAGGCCTAGTTGACTCTCTCAGCCAGTGTTTACTTTAAGCTTTAACCAAGAAAGAGAAAGTGCCATTGGAAGTCCACTACTGCCCACAGACATCAGTATTTTGGTGTTTGACTCACCAATTTTCTCAGTATTTACCACTTTCTATTGTCCAGGGGGGTACTGGTTCCTTTGATTTTTAGTTTCATAGATCATGAATTTTTATCAATAAAAGAGGTCTTTAAGATCAATTAATTATTCAAGTGGTTTTCTGATTTTTCCATCCCTTCATCACAGAAGCTTCTCTCCAAACAATACCTTACACAGAAATCTAAAATACTTCTTGAAAGGGTTAGGGTGGTCCTGCAAAGTTGAAGTGGATGTGAGAGGGTAGAACCCTAAGAGCTGAGAATCTCCCAAATACCCAAGCATCCATTCTCAAACCATCAAGACAAACCAATGTGCAATTTTAACAACCACAGTTCAAACCCAGACCCGACCCTTTAATCGGAGTGCGGTGCTCAAGGTCCCACCACTAGTTGGTGTCAAAGCTGGCACAGAACCCAGTCAGGGTTTAAGAGCTCGCTGGTACCAACAGTTACACTTTCAAAAACCCTACAAGCCAGTTGACATCAGGCTTGCAGCTGGAAATCAGGTGAGAAGGTTTATACCACAGAAATCAGCAAATGCTACAAATCAGGGCTCTGTCTAGAGAGCCTGCTGTTAATCCTTTCCCCGCTCACCCCAAACCTGGCAGAGTCTGGGTATTTACACACACACAGCAGCCTGGGAATAAATGCATTGCCTTTGATAGGAAACAGAATTTCAAATTAACACAAAATTTAAAATAAACTAAAGCAAAAATTGTGTCTGTTCATGAAGAAGAACATACTAACTACCTAAATAGCCACTTTTCTCAATATTTACGACTTTCTATTGTCCGGTGGGTACTGGCTCCTTTGATTCTCTCAAGCTGTTACTTGCAGGCTTTAGCTACTTTGGGGATTGATTTTTAAAATTAGGTGAGCCAAGCAAGTCAAAGCTTTAGGACATTTGTTAAAATCAAAACCTAAACATAAAATAAGGAGAACAAAAAAAGAAACCATCGCCAATGCCATTGAGTAGCGAATGACCTGGTGATATACCCTCTCTCATCTCCCTCTGGTTCTATTTCAGTCTAAGAAGCATTAAAAGGTTGATGTAAACAACTGCTAGTCTCCAAGCTTCCCAGTTGGCCTGGTGCCTCCTCCTGTTAATCCTCCCAACTGAACTTCTGATTCATCCTCTTAACAATGGCCCATTCCCTCTGCCTCTCCCTCCCCTCCCGTCACTGCTTTTCTTCTCGTCCTTTGTGGGGCCGTCACTGCTTTTCTTCTCGTCCTTTGTGGGGCCGCACGCTCTCCTCCCAGGCCTGCTTGGGCATGCTTGTGATGTCAGATGCTTGCACTTCAGCTGTCTTTTTGTATCCACGGTGATGGATAAAAAATAAGCTGCTTTGCAGTGATTTGAGCTTTAATCCATTGAAATGATGCATGCTTTATTACTCAGGTGACTTTTTTCCGTAATACTTTCAGTTCAGTGAAATCTTGAATTATTAAAAAGGAAGTAAAATGCTTTTCCTTTCTTTCCTCCCTTTTTCTTAAAGCCTTTAATGCCTTGGTATATTAAAATAATCTCCGATTTCAGCATCTGAACATTTTTTCTTGATAGTTAAATCAATAGGAAACTAATTTCAGAAATGTGATTCCAAAGGAAAAGAAATTATAAACTTTAAATATTTAAATTTCCTTCTCACTATAGCTATATAAGTAACTTGCATTAAGCTAAGTAAAGCATGCAGGACTCAGATAACACAAGGGAAAACATGACAAGAATTATGAAAGTAGTGTCGCCAACTTAACACTAGTGGTACCTGAAATCATTTTAGTGGTCTATAGACATAGTAGTAAATAACTGGATCCCAATCTTTCTAAATTCAGAAAAGAGAAAATCTCAGCCTGGTGGCAGTTTTTAGCACATTGCTGGTGCTTGCTAAGTTTTAAAATCTTTTTTTAATGTTTTCATTGAATTTTTTATTAATATTTGTTATTGATTTTTAGAGAGAGAGGAAGGGAGAGGGATAGAGAGATAGAAACATAAATGAGAGAGGAACATCA
>PVJC01035261.1:0-18368 GCA_004026665.1 Murina feae
GGTGGAGGGAGTCCCTCAGCCCGGCCTGTGCCCTCTCACAGTCTGGGACCCCTCAGTGGATATCCTATGATGGCCCCAGTCTGCCAGGCGCCTTCTGTGTGTGTGTGTGTGTGTGTGTGGCCACTGGGGACCTGTCCCCAGCCGCATCAGAGGCTCGGAGCAGTCCTCCTGTGTGTGTCTACCTGCTGGGGGCCTGCCCCCAGGCACATCGTGGAGGCGTGGAGCAGGCACCCCCTCTATGTTGATCTCTCAGACTCTTGCCCTCCCCTGCCTGTTGTTCTCTTTTTTGAGCTGTGGCCAGGGCTGGGTGAGGCCTGCCTCCCAAGCTTGCCTACTGCCCATCTTCCTCCAGCCACCAGAAAGCAGGGAAAACCCGGCCTCATGGTCAGGCCAGCCTTTTCCTGCTCCCTGATCCCCGGAAGGGGTCTGGGGAGCCGTCAAGCAGGACTCCAGCCCCCAAGAGCTTGCTTTTCTGCTCCCCAGTGGCCCCCAAAGGGCCTGGGGAGCCGCCAAGCAGGCCACTCACCGGTCCCCTGCTGCCTTCCTTTCCCACTTCCCGGTGCCGCCAAGGGGTCTGGGGAGCTGCCAAGCAGGCCCCTAGCCCCTGCAGCCTTGCTTTCCCGCTCCCTGGTGCCCCGCAAAGGGGCCTGGGCAGCTGCCAAGCAGGCCGAGACCGCCCCGCTGCCTCTTTCCCACTCACCAGCCCGCCACCTTGCTTTCCCACTTCCTGGTGCTCTGCAAGGGGCCTGGGAAGCCCACCAAGCAGGCTGCCGACCCCCTGCTGCCTCTTACCCGCTTCGTGGTGCCCTCCAACCCTGCTGCCTGTTTCCCACTCACGGGTCCTGGGTCCTGCGCTGTCCCGCCCTGCAGCCGCTCTGTGCACTCGGGAGGTCCCTCAGCCTGGCCTGTGCCCTCTCACAGTCTGGGACCCCTTGGGGGATGCCCACCTGCTGGTGTGCCTGACCAGCCTGGGTGAGGGGCTTTCAGGCTGCCCACAGCTCCCATTGCCCAATATCCCAGCAAGGCTGGCTGGACGCAGGTTTCCTATAATTGATGCTGTTCCTTTAAGGCGAGGCCTTTTACTAATGAAGCCTCCTCTCTGCCATACCTTGGGGCTTCTCTAATGAAACAATTGTTACACTTAATTGTTGCAAATGTGTGTTTTGCTTCAGGTCAAAGGCTAAGGAGCCAGCAAGCAGGTAGTTTTGCTTTCGCTCCTGCTGCAACGGAGGCTGCCTAAATGTTTACTCATGTCCATGAGTAGCGGCTGCCACTCGCCCGCTTCTATAATGAAACAATTGTTACACTTAATTGTTGCAAATGTGCGTTTTGCTTCAGGGCAAAGGCTAAGGAGCCAGCGAGCAGGTAGTTTTGCTTTCGCTCCTGCTGCAACGGAGGCTGCCTAAATGTTTACTCAGGTCCGTGAGTGGCGGCCGCCATGTTGGCTGGGCTAATTTGCATACAGCCATTCTGATTGACTGTGGGCGTCCCGGAGAAACGGTTAATTTTACTATTCCGCTTTTATTAGTTTAGATAGGCTTTAGATACCAAAATATGTTAGTCTGTAGTAAAAAACATTCAAAGAAAAATAGTTGCATTTCTCCTTAGTTTCTTCTCTTTTTGATAACAAATTATCATTATAGCATACAAATACCTGAAATGTCCAAATTATCCTTCTCTTCTGGGAATAAAGATTCATTAATAGGTGGGAAAAGACTTTAAAAGAACATTAGGAGTTTGGCATTAGGAAGATTTAATAGTGAAGAACATTTATTATTATCATTGTTGTTATCATTTTCCTGAATATATGTATTTTTTTTCTATATACCCTTTACAAAAATTTTTATTCCTGTATTTTAAATCAACTCTCTAAGGAATTAAAAAATTATGGTCAATTATAGTCATTTTTCATTGTATGAAGGAGGAAAGTACTGTGGCAATTAAGCTATGTGTATGTTATGTGCTCTTAAAACAATTGGCTTAAATGTTGTACAGAAATGACACTTTCTTTCTTTTTTAATTTTTGTTTTATTGCTTAAAGTATTACAAAGAGTGTTAAATAAGTCTCCATTTTTTCCCCTTGACCTTCCCCTGCCTCCCCTACCCCCCAGTGTCTTGTAATCAATGACACTTTTGACTTATTTATTTTTGATGATATTCCCTATCCTCCTGTCTCTTATCCAGTGACACAGTGCTAAGAAAGCTTGATTTCTGGAGTAATTAAAGCTCGGCAAGGAAGTAATAGCCCTTTAAAGCATTTAACAGTTAAACATGAGTTGTCCAAAACTCATTTACCCTGAACAGAAATACGGCGAAAATGCTGTTTTATCTTTGTAATTATTCACTGCTTATTATTTTGTTGTTTGCATACCCTCTGTGTTTTCCACATCAGTATTATCTGTTTTAGATTACAATCTGTCTTGACCTAGACTTTGTTTTCTAAATTGCTCTGTGCAATTAAATGCTTAGTGATTACGGTAAAAAACCACACATCGTTATACCTGTTAGACTAGAGGTCTACATACTACACTGTATTCCATGGAGAGCAGTTTCTGTCACTGAGCAACGCCTGGGTGCACTCTGGATATGGGCGGGACTGACAATTTTCAGTTTAAATCTATCATGTATGTATAACTCTCAATATAGAACACCAGGACATTGTGTGTGTGTGTGTGTGTGTGTGTGTGTGTGTATGTGGGGGGGTGTGGGGCGGTGCATGTGTATGTGTTTAAATAACTTCTTAATCTATATCAAAGGGAATACCATTAGATTGGGTTTATAGGAAGATAAATTAATACATTTATTCATTGGGGAGTATTTGATGGCTTTGTTGGTCTCCTGTGGTTTGATCTCATAAATCTGCAGCCTTTACTATTTTCACTAGCGACTCACAATAAGTGGTGAGGCATTTAAATGTATAAATATGTTTTTAAGTTACCAGTTTTTATGGTTTGTATAATAAAAAGATCTCAGGCAATAATCTCTAATAACTGCCAGTCATATTTGCTTAGTGTCTGATAAATCATTAAACACAGGATCCTACTTAACCATCAAAATACATTTTTCCAAGATTGAGCTAACAGTATTTGCAAAGATGCTCACATTAAAAAAATAAATTGAACACAATTACACAATGTCTCAGAGTCAGTTTCTGGAAATACTAATTTGTGACTCCTTCTTTAAACAGTCTATAAAAGCCCCAAAGAAATATAAATAGTCATTAACTTCTTTATTTCTGAAAGTTTTTTTCACTAAATTTGTAATTTTCTACTTGTTAATAACCTAAAAGAGTGAAGGAAAAACACATACACATAAACAAATGTCAATCATGCATGGAAACTTTTGCCATTGCATAATAAAGTACCCTTAAATCCTTGACGAATGAACATCTTGAATATCAAATGGATTTTCGGGGGATATATACAGTACAAACATTTCTAAAGTTCTAAAGTCAATTTCCAAATTTTTATTATTCTTTCATAATGTACTAACCCCTTAAGGCTCTAACAAAAAGTATTTTTTAATTAAAAAAAAAAACCCACAATGAAGTTTGAAAATAAAAACTTAACCCGGCCTGTGTGCATCAGTAGTTGAGGATACTTGGTTGGATTCCTGGTCAGGGCACATGCCTGAGTTGTGGGCTCCATCATCAATGTTTCTCTCTCATTGCTGTTTCTCTCTCCCTCTAGAGATCTCCCTAAAATCAATAAAAAACCCACACAAAAACACACATATTTTGAAAAAATGACTTCAGCCTCCTTAAAAAAATCTTTATATTTTATTTTTTAAATATAATTTTTAAAAATTGATTTCAGAGAGTGGAAGGGAGAGATAGAAACATTGATGATGAAAATCATCCATCCGCTGCCTCCTGCACACCTCCTACTGGGGGGTCGGCAGGCAACCCAGGCATGTGCCCTGACTGGGAATCTGTGACTTGCTGGTTCATAAGCCGAAACTCAATCACTGAACCCCACTAGCAGGGCTTCTTTCTTTCCCTTTCCTTCCTTCCTTCCTTCCTTCCTTCCTTCCTTCCTTCCTTCCTTCCTTCCTCCCTTCCTTCCTTCCTTCCTTCCTTCCTTCCTCCCTCCCTCCCTCCCTCCCTCCCTCCCTTCCTTCCTTCCTTTTCTTTCTTTTCTTTCTTTTCTTTCTTTTCTTTCTTTTTTTTCTTTCTTTCTTTTATATTTTAGAGAGTTGGTGAGGAAATAACCCATTCAAGACTTTTATAAATACAAACTGCTGGGGAAAAAGAAAAAATTTAAAAGATAATAAATACTTTCTGATTTCAACATGACTTAGTGTTGATGAACATACCACATACTTGACAGTTATTTTTTTTCCTAGTTCTGACTTGTTCACTAACTCAATGTTTGACCTTGGGCAGATCACTTCCTCTCTCAGCCTCATTTCTCTTCTATCCAACAAAGAGCTTTGTAAAATCCTTAGAATTCCTATATTTTTAAACCATTATTAAATGATCATTCAGATACCATAGTACATTTTTAAAAATTAATGTGTTTACAGAAAATATTTTGCATGCACATTGCCTACTGAGCTCCTAAGTTGCAAGAGTCTCAAAAAATCTCAGAAGTGTCACTTAAGTGTACCATTGCTCTGATGAGTGACAGCTGCTTTAGAGGGGTGGAATGTGTCTCTTAAAACTTGTTTATTTGTTTCAAATACATCAATGTCCTTTGTAAAAACACAGACAATTAGATTTAATTGATTATCATCGATCTGTAGATGACATGGGCCATTACCTATGTTACTTTTAATTTTTTTAATGCTCTCTAGTGTTCAAATAATTGTACTTAACCCCTCATTTGTGTATGTGTGTTTATCTTGAGTAAAGTTTATTTAAAAGATCAGTGTCCCTTAGTCTGGAAAAGGTCAAAGCTCTTAAATCAGTCCAATGTATGTCAACTAAAAGCCTCAAAACTAGTGGTTGCTTCTCATTAGAGCATTTAATTGCAAGGTAAAGAGGCGGGGGTGTTTGAGGGAGGAAGGGAGAGAGGGAGAGAAACCACAGGCAGGTGTTTTTCTCAGTTGTTTGATTTATTGAATGTCGGACTAGTGAACCATTAACTGAATAGAAAAACATTGCAAATATTTATTTTTCATGATTTTCTTTGTGTTGTCTGCCACCCCGACAAAAGGAAATTAATGCATTTGTGGGAGTTGATAATCTTTGTGTCTCTGAGATTCCTTGGGCCTGAAATAATTGACAGCATGAATCTGAAATATAGACACAGAAAGTCACCCTTAGTTTGATGCCTTTATTTATTTATTTTTTTGGCATTTTATGTATTTATTTTGGTGCCTTTTTTCCTGATATCAAATATTACCTCAGTGCTAAAAAATCAAGAGGGAAAAATGCAGGCATAAAAATGAGAAAATCAGCTCATTTCTTCTCTCCTCTGGATGATTGGGCTCATGTGATTGGTGCATTAGACTTTGTAGTGTCATTTCACTTCCTTCTCCGTAGACATCAATACTAGCAAATGAAAAGCAAACATCTAAAAAGTGAGGAAAAGCACCAATTACTTATGTATGCACATAGTTTGCGAAGATTTCATACTGTCGATCTTCAGGTAAATGTCTAGGCAGATGTGCTGTATTTTTTCCATTTTTTGTAATGAACATTTAAAGCAGGAAGAAAAAGATAAATTCTCATTCTTGTTATTTTCCCCATTTGCCTCTGCAAAAGTGGGAAAGAGAGGGGATAGCTTTTTATCTACTTGAAACAGACATTTAAGCTATAGTGAATTAAAAAAATCCTCAGGCATTTTCCTAAAAGTCCCCCCCCCCCCCCCGCCCCAGTGAAAATTGATATGGATCAAAAGGGGCAGGTACGGCGAGGAGGGGGTCAATGGGGAACAAAGAAACAAAGGGGACATCCGTAATACTTTCAACAATAAAGATCAATTAAAAATTTGTATTGTGAAAGAATACCTTCAGAATTGTGCATAAAACACAAATGATAAAAACAAATGGTGGGGCTATTGCTCCTAGCAGAGTTACCTGAATGATTTGCTAGGTCAAGCAATCTGTCAACTGTTTTCCTCTAGATCATAGGGTTAGTACATCAGTCTAGATTCTTATCCTGTATATTCCAAAGTTATTTTTGGAATCTGACTGAGTATATAATATGACACTCCTAAAGGAGACTTTGAGACTTCACTACCAAAAAAATGAGTGGATATACTAGTAAAATATAATCTCTGTGCTGAAGTACAGCTGTAGAAACAAAAATGCCATTTGAATACATTCACAATGAGTCTTTAATGCTTTCTCCATTAAAATAAAGAGATTGAAAATTAAAAGTACTCAAAAATTGCAGTTGACATTCAGAAACTCATTAGCTTCATTCTTTTTCAAAATCATCATAGCAATTAGTCTAAACTTTAATTGGCTAAAATTGTTCATCATTAAAACACTGATTTTTAAAAAGTATTTTTTTTCTGACTTGGACTTAACTTTTTTGGAATTTTAAATCCATTCCTCTACCACTTTCTTAAATGATGAAACATGTTTGCATTTTGCATTTCATCTGTCCAGACATTCCCTTTCAAGACGATTCCTTTCTTGAATTCTCTCATGTTGACTTCTACTACTTGGTGTCTATGAGCATTCTGTGCTAAAGAGCTATAGATTACATGCCAATCTATATTTCCCAAGAAAAATGGAAAAAATTGTATACAGGGATCCAATTTATATTTAGAAATCTCAGATAGGATGCTTTCTCAATCTTAACTGTTTTATCATGATATAATCTTACAATTTTCATCTCAATTTAACTTCTTTAGCTTAAGATATTGCTTCTTATTAAAATATTTAGCATCCCATTGACCCAATGTCCCAGCAAGGCTGGCTGGAAGCAGGTTTCTGGGGTTTATTTATCTTCTATAATTGATACACTGTTCCTTTAAGCCGAGGCCTAGGCAGGTAACAACACAGCCTTCTGTTGGCTTCAACTCCGAGGCTTCTATAATTGAGATAATGTTGCAAATATGTTGTTGCCTGGTGCCAAGAGAAGCCCAGGCGGCTGGCAAACAGTTTTACTCCTGCTGCAATGGAAGCTGCCTGTTTACTCAGCTCTGTGACTGTCGGCCTCCATCTTCGCTGGTTTAATTTGCATACAGTTGCTCTGATTGGCTGGTGGGCGTGGCTTAGGTGTCTCGAAAAAAAAACCCCGTCAATTTCAACATAACGCTTTTATTAGATTAGAAGATTATTGACTATATTCCCTATGCTGCAATATACATCTTTGTGACTATTCTGTAACTACCAATTTGTACTTCTTAATTTCTTTACGTTTTTCACCCAGCCCTCTAACCCTCCTTCCCTCTGTTGTCAGTCTGTTCTCCATATCTATGAGTCTATTTCTGTTTTGTTTATTACATCCTTTAGATCTCACATATAAGTGAAATCATATGGCATTTGTCTTTGTCTCACTTATTTCACTTAGCATAATACTCTCTGGATCTATCCTTGCTGTTGCAAAGGTAATAGTTCATTCTTTTATATTGCTAAGTAGTATTACATTGTGTAAATATACCGCAGCTTTTTTTTTTGTCCTCTCATTTGTTGATGGCCATTTGGGTTGCTTTCGTATCATGGCTTCAGTGAACATGAAGGTTCATGTATTCTTTCAAATTAATATTTTATTTGTTTTGTTTAGTTTTTCGGATATATCCCCAGAAGTGGAACCACTGTGTCATAAGTGACGGCTATTCTTCTTAACAATAAAAGGGAGGGAAAAGCAGGAGAGAGGAACCCACATTTAAGAGATATATTTTTTCTGGCTAAATTATGAGAAAAAAAGCATAGTCTATCATCTGAGGGAAAACCAGGAGAGTGGATGCTCAAATAAACAGTCCCAGGAGTGCATTTTCAACTCTGTTGGTAGAAACTACATGAAGGGAATCAAAGTTTTGCCACCCTCAAACTGCCTTTTCATGGCATTGATCTTCAACTGTTTATTGAGAAACAAGACTCCCAAAAAATCTTTGACTCTCCCAATTTCCTGTCCCAAAGATTCAGATGAAGAAACCTGCTTCAGGAAGGAGCTCTGAGGATGTTTGCCTCAGACTGATTTGAATTAAGCATGGTAGATAAGCAGGAGCCTGCTAGTGGATACCATTTGTGTCCCGTTGTTTTTGAGTTGCCTGCAATAATTTTTCTGCCATGTATGCTGCTCTCTTCCTCAACTGCCTGCAAATCTCCCATTCTCTCTTCTGAAATCAAATACCCCATCTCCACCCCATCCCTTTTCTCCTTTGTCCAAAATGTTTTATATACCATGATCACTCACTGTCTTTGGAATTTTCATGTCTATGTGGATTCCTCTTGTGCCTGTATTACAACTTTGATTTTTCTCTTGTTAATCTGTCTCTGTTAATGGCGTGATTGGCCTAGCTAGAAGAACTTAGAAGGTGGGAGGAAAAGTATTAATTTTTTAGCCCCCACATACATGATATCCCATGTAGATAGGAATAATCTGTAGTCTTGGGTGCTATAGAAAGCCCCACTTTTCTTCACACAGAGCATATGCTAAGAAAAAAATAGGACATACAGAATAAAGAGAATTGCAAAGCTTGGTGAAGATTTAAAGTCATATTTGTGGCTCATTGTTGAGGTGAAGGAGACACACACAGCATCATGGAGGGTCCAGCTGAAGAAGTGAATATAGATTTTTAGTAGCAGTAGCCCCACATTTGTATGCTTTTTTTCCCCTCAAATGTAATCAGAACCTGGGTGTTATGAGATTTGGGATTTGCCCCCTGGGTACACACAAGTGTTATCCCCAGGGATGGTCTAAATTGAAGAGGAAATAAAATGAAACTATGAAAGGATGACAGACAGGATGAAGAGGGAGGGGTTGAACAACTGGAGGTAAAAATGCACTAAAATAGCAGTTAGAATGGGGTGAGCGGAGCCCCAAACTGAGATGATGTGGCGTTGTGATCCAAGAAAGAATGGGGTGGGTGGGGCGCCTCGGAATTAGGACAGACTATTCAAGAGAATTACCATAGAAAATAAGTGTGGTAGGAAAGACCACCATTAAATAGTCAGGGCTCCCGTGCAGAAGAAAAGCAGAGAGCTGCCTGGGAGCCTGGAGCTCTCCAGCTATCTGGGAGGCGCTAGGCTGACTTAGGGCCTCTTTGCTGCACCCTTACATTCTTGGGGACGACATTTCTTGGATGAATCCAATTGCAATCACATCAAACTATCTGTAGGTGACAAACCACCTTCTATGATGTCGGTCTTTTCCGAGTTTCTAATTTGATACTAAATTAACATTTTAGTCCTTTCCAGCAAGGTATTTTTTATTTTATTTATGTTTTTTGTTTCCTCTGTGTTTCCGAGATAGTTGTCTGACCATACAGTCCCTGCTACAGACAGCTTTTATTTTTAGGTTTCCTATTCAGAAAGAGCAGTCCCTGTTTAGGGATTTCACTGTCGTTCTAAGCTTACCATTGAGCTACAACCTGCAGCTTTCTTCACATTCAAGTCACCGGGGAGGAGGCCTTTTGAAATGCTGACGAGACAAGACAACATTTTGTACAAAGGACAAAAGCAACCAGAAAGAGATTCCAGAACCTAGTAGGTACCATAAAAAGGATAGCAAAGTGAAGACAGTGGCAGGAGCCAAAGGACAAAAGACAATTCATTAAATCCTTAATAATCTAGCCAGAAGCACCAAGACCAAGGATGATCTGTACTTTGAGGTTTGCAAACAGGAGAGACATTCTTGCTTGTTTAATTCCCAAAGTACCACCCAAGGTCCTACAGGTCATATAAATACTTCCTATTGTTAAAATAACAAAGTAATTTTCTGGTCCACAATATTACTGAATTGCTTAGTTTCTGAGGACTCTTCTTGAAATTCTTTCAGGTATAGATTTTTAAAGAGGTAAAGTACATTATTTGAGTGAAATAACCTTATGTTGAACCTATCTTCTAACAAAAGGAATAATATGGCTAAGTAATATGCCTAGATAATAAAAACACATTTATGTAAGTATGGCCAAATTTTATAAAAAATGTTCAAGTACCTTTCTCCAGTATTTAGCATCTCAGCTCTGCTACAAGGTAGACTAATAGATATGTTGTAAAATAATTGTAATCCTATATAATAAAACCCTAATATGCAAATCAACTGGACAGTGATAACTGGTCGCTATGAACTGACCACCAGGAAGCAGATGCTCAGCGTAGGAGCTGTCCCCTGGTGGTCAGTGTGCTCCCACAGAGGGAGCACTGCTCAGCCAGAAGCCAGGCTCATGGCTGGCTGGCGAGTGCAGCGGTGGTGGCGGGAACCTCTGTGGCAGCATTAAGGAGCAGCAGGCTGAGTGGTACTGAGCAGCAAGCAGATGGGCACTAAGGAGTGAGGGGGTCCTAGGCTATGAGAGGGCACAGGCCAGGCTGAGGGATGCATACCCCCTTCCCCCTAGCCACCCCTGTATACCTGGCCTGCAGTAAAATATAAAAGTATAATTCAGGACATGCACAATGTGCCTTTAAACTGAAGTCATAACTTTGATCAGGATAACAATACTTTCTTCTTTAGTCTTATTGTAGAGCTTGGTCAATATGTACTAACTATGATGGTGATGAATAAACATATGTAATAAATTGCCAAGGTTTAGATTCACTTTTAGAGGGACTTTCTTTAGCAGATGCTTGGTTCCCCAAAGTTTCTCATGTCTATAACATTCTCTTGAACCCTAGCAAGACACATCGGTGTCCTTTATTGGCTATTCCCTGAATGTCTGCATCTATCCTTCTGGCGTTTCCAACTGTCTCTGCTAATAGGCTCCACCATGTGTGATAGTCCCTGTCTGATGAGATGCTGTCTTTCCATCCTGTGACTCATCTACCAGAGGTCTGTCTCTCAAATTCTTCAGCTGACCTTGTGAACCACTTGGAAAGGTTCCCTCCTGTGTATGACAACACCACTGGCTGAGTCGTTCAAAAACTCATCACCAAAACCATCAGGAAACAAGGCCAGAGGAAGATGACATTGACTTCTTTTATTCTGTCTACCTTTTCCTCATCATAATGAGCCTCACAACTCTTAGGTCAGGATGACATACAGTGCCCTGTCCCTAGAGTTCTTCCTTGGCCCCTACAGCATTCTGCCACTTGTGGTTGTAATTGGTTTTAATTACAGCATGTCACCTCTTCCAAACTCTAATCTTACTAAAACAAAGAAAATGTACGTATGTGCCTCCTGGGGATCACTTTATTCCCAGTTCCCAACCCAGGGATCGGTTGTGTTCCAAAGCGGTTAAGAGTTTGCAATCTGGAGCCAGCTGTGTAGATTATATAATTTTGTACTTCAGCTTACTTATCTGAAAAATAGGTATTTTAATAAGAGTGTTTATCTCTTATGGAAGATTAAATAAGTTGATTTGCATAAAGTACTTAGTGCTTGGCACAGAACAAATAGCTGTGAATATAGGTGCTCAATAAATATTTGATGGATTAATAAATGCCATAGGAGGTCCGGCCATCAGCATTCTGCAGACATCATTTAATCAATCTCAGCAGTCCAGCTGCCCTGAGAGCCTCTTGAATTTTTTCACACATGGTTTTCATTTACTGCCTCTCAGGATTTATTGTATTTGTGTCAAATCCACTTGTCTAAACATTTAAAAAAGCAAAAACAGTGTTGCATAGTGTTACAAATCATGATTGTTTGGCTCGATGGGTTTCTAAAACTTCATATACAAAATGCTTCATTGCCTCCTGTGAGGTTTTACACTGCTGAAGAAGTCCACTCATTTAAAAGTATGCAGCAATGTGGCGTGTGGTGAGTGAAGGCGGAGGCTAGATTAATGTGTGCGTGTACCTGTGTATGTTTGTATGTGTGTGTGTTGGGAGTTGAGTTGGCAACGATCAAAAGGAATAAAGCGAAGTGTCTACTCTGTGGAATCTTGAAATGTAATAAAGGAGATAACCATGCACACCACTAACTCAATCACCAGCTCAGTCCGCTGGGAGCCTGGGGAGATCTGCGTCCGGCTCTGGGAAAGCACAATCTCTCTTTGTGGCTATAGCTCACCCAGGCGGGCCTCTGAGTTACAGGGTAGGCTCCTCGTGTTTCACCTTATCAGTCTGTGCAGTGCCCGCCTCTCTGTACACCAAATCAAGTGTTACTATTAGCACACTGTGAAAAGAATTTTCTTCCCCGAAAGGAACAAAAGTGGTGCCACGAAGCTATAGGAGAAGGCAAGTCTCTCAGCAAAAAGACATTTCTGAAAAGGACGGCCTAAGGAATATTTTAAATCATGTAAACAAACCAACAAAACATGATAACTGAATCAAGGTTAAGTCTGTGCCCCTTCGGTATTCTCTTCATCCCAGTTCCTTTGACCTTTAGTGAATCACTTCTTTGGGTTATTATTTATTTCCCTCCCCATTTTGTTGTAATACTGAGAATTCCCGGAGGGGTGACTACAGAAGTCTGTCAGCCACAGGGTTTATTCTGGCAGGAAAACTATTCTATAAAAAAAAAAAAAAAAGATTTTGTTTCCCTGTGGTTCAGTATTTTCTCCCTCTACATGTCGGCTAAATTCCTCCATCCTATTTCCTCACAAATGTCAGGGTAGAGTTGCCCCATTCTCAGACAGCTCTCTTCATTATGATTATCAGTGTTAATGCCATGTCATTAATCCTCATGGGTGTAAGAAGGCCTCGCACTGAATGAATGGGGAAGGTCACCATGGAAACATTTGTCTCCATAGCTGACTCACTGCAACCCCCATAACTGCTGAACTACATCCTGTCTGCCATCTGAATTGCACTGGATGAAGCCACAAATTTGGCATCTCCTATTGGCCCATTTTCTGTTTAAAAGCTATTAAAAATCTATGCCAAGAAAATGTTCCTGAGACTCTTGGTAATAATGCCATTTGAGATATGTTTAAGTGGGTGATGCTATGCAATTAGTTGTTAACACCTTTTCATAAACACCCAGAGTAAACATTACCTGTGGTTTTTCAGCTCCCAGTTACCACGTGGTCTTGTGGCCTCTGGAGATGCACACGGGCAACAACAACAAAAAAAGTGTTGGTGTCAAAAATAAGCAAAACACCTGCACTCACATTTCAGGAAGGAGCCTCCTTGGGGGTTAGTGTGATCTATCAGCCTGTAGCGCAGTGAGGTGGAGGGGAATAAAACGGTCTTTGGTGGATTTTTTGGTCTGTTTCAGTATAAAAGGCAAGCGAGATAAACCATGTAGAAAAATTACATTTGAGGACTGCAGATTTCTCATGTAGCTTATCATGGGAAGGCAGAATATCCGCATTTCCTCCGTGAGAAATTAGGCCTATGCTGAGAGATATCAGGCTTAAATAAAATCACCTGAGAACTGCAGTGTCCCTCCCAGCCACCTCAGCACCAGCTAAACAGAGCAATCTGTCCAGGCTTGTTTTCCTCGGAGCTGGCAGTAATTATACAGACCTAGGCCCAGCAGGAGAAGCAGGCATGGGAGTGAAAAGGGGAATGGATATTTCTCCAGCTGTGTGTTCACTGGCTCTTCTGAGGCAGGTAGGTCTTCATTGCTTGTTTACACTTTGGATCCCAGATGCAGTCTTTCAAGTGATAATAATACAGTGTGTGCTGAAACATATGCCGTGTTGTTCGTGTAGTACCTCATTGGATTGTATACATTAACCTATGTGGTAGGTGGTATTCTTTATTTGACAGATTATGAACCTGAGGCATGGAGAAGTTTAGTGATTTCCCCATGTTCAAATAGCATGTAAGTGAGCTGGGACATAAGCTGGGGCAGTCATCTTCCAAAGTTCATTTACTTAAACATCAAGCCAAATATTTGCCCCAAATGTGCAGTCATATTTATTATTCTCCTCCCTCTTCCCGCTTCCCCCATCTCCTTTCTCCCTTTCTCCATTTTTCCTCTCGCCTCTGCTCTCTCTCACTCTCTGCACCCCCTCCCTTTGATTGGCCTTTTTATTTCCTCGCCTCTTTTCCACTAAGTCCCCCATTGCCTCCCATCTGTCCCTGAGCAGCTATTCCTGCTCCTTCTTTCTTCTCTTTCCCTCTGTCACTGAAGGTAGACAGCTGATGGACTCCACTTGGTTCCAGGGCAAGAATATTTGGTTTCCCTCAAACCAACTTCTACCTCTAAAGAAAAAAAAGCTAGTTTTTGCCTCCAGATCACCAGTTCCCATCAACCACGCTTAGTTCCCCTCCCATCTCCTTTCTTTCCCTTAAGCTTCTAGTTCGCTTGTACTCTTTTTCCTATCAAAAATTTAATTAAAAAAATATGTTTTTATGGGCCTGGCTGGTGTGGTTCAGTGGTCGAGTGTCTATCTATGAACCAGGAGGTCACGGTTCAATTCTTGGTCAGGGCATATGTCCAGGTTGTGGGCTTAATCCCCAATAACGGGTGGGTAGGAGGCAGCCAAACAATGATTCTCTCTCATCATTGATGTGTCTATCTCTCTCCCTCTCCCTTCCTCTCTGAAATCAATTAAAAAATATATTTTAAAAATTAAAAAAGTTTTTATTGATTTTAGAGAGGAAGGGATAAGGAAAAAGAGAGAGAAACATTGATCGGCTGACTTATGAACCCCAACTGGGGTTTGAGCCCGAAACCTGGGCTGTGCCCTGTCTGGGAATCAAACTGGCGACCTTTCAGTGCATGGGCTGACACCCATCCACACAAGCCAGGACTTCCCTCTCATAAATTTTTCTTTGAAAGGATGAGAATCTTAAATTCATATAGTGAATTTAATCTCTTATGTTAAAATGTTCCCATTTTATGGGCAGTTGCTTCTCACTTTTAACTCTTATTAAATCTGTTAAGTTAGCCTACCTAAGTTACTCTACCAAATCTACCTATTTTCCCAAGGTACATTCATTAGGCCTCTTTCAATCAGAAGAGACAGAATTCCAATTCAAATTAGTTTAATAAAACAAAAATATAAGTCCTCAAATAAAATTGACAGGGGCTTCTTAGGTTTAGGCATGCTGGCTATGTGTAGTCATATAATATCAGAACCTCTTTCTTCCTCTCTCTTTTTCATGTTTGTTTTCCTCATGTTGATCCTTGGAAGGTTTTTTCCACATGCCCTTGAAGAGAACCTCTTTAGATTACAGGTAATCTCCAGACCGATATTAACCTTAGAATTAGGAATCTCAGAGAACAGGGTATGACCTTAGATTTTCCACATTCGTATCAATCCTCAAGAAGACACTGTTTGATCCTTGCTTGACAATTATCCCTAAATGGGATCAACAACTCTATTTAGAAAAAAATTAAAAATAAAAACATTAAAAAAAAAAAAAGAAAGAAATTGGCTGTCTTTGGTGTCTGTCCTTTATGGGCCAAGTTATGTTCCTCCAAATTTTATTTTATTTTTTGAAATTTTAACTTCTGGTACAAAATGTGACTGTATATCTTGAGATGGGTTATTTAAAGAGGTAATTAAGTTTAAGTGAGGTCATCAGAGTGTCCCTAATTCCAACTGAATGATGTCCTAATGAGAGCAGGAAGTGTAGACACAGACATGTACAGAGGGGACGGGTAAAGGCATAGGGAGAAGGTGGCCATCTACACGTCAAAGAGCGAGGCCTCAGAAGAGACAAACATTGTCAACACTTTGATCTTGAACTTTTAGTCTTGAGAACTGAGAAAATAAATTTCTACTGTTTAAGCCACCCAGTCTTTGTCATGATAGCCCTAGCAAACTAAGACATATCCCTACTCCTACAGCATAATGAGATGGGAGTGGCTCTTTGATTGCCCATCCAACCACAAGCTCCAGAATGGGGGAAATAAATCTTTGGTAAGAAATGAAATTCATAACTTGAAAAAGGTGTGTGATGCTAGACACACCATATGCTAATGTCCCCACAGATGGAGAGTAACTGATCTGCCTTGGTCAAAGGTCATGATTTCATAGAACCATTCTGGAAAGAGAATTTATTATTTAGATAGACTTCTCATCAAAATTGTTCAAAACATTTTGAACCTCAACTTCAACCATTACGATTTTGTACAGGTGGGACCGACAGTAGGGCACAGTGTTTCTAAGGCTCCTGGATCATTTAGGTCTGGAGTTGGATCCTGAATCTGTCCATTTACTCCTTAGATTATCTTGGGAAGTTATTGGTGTCTATGTTTCCTCATTTATAAAATGGGGATAGTGAAGGTACTGTTCTCCTACAGTTGTTTTGAGGATTCTTTAAGTTAATTCATGTAAAATTCTTAACATGTGGTCTAATATAGTAATAGAACTACCTACTATTGTTCTTATTATACCTACTATTATTATTATTCTTTTTTAAAAATATATTTTATTGATTTTCACAGAGAGGAAAGGAGAGAGACGGAGAGTTAGAAACATTGATGAGAGAGAAACATCGATCAGCTGCCTCCTGCACACCTCCCACTGGGGATATGCCCACAACCAAGGTACATGCCCTTGACCAGAATTGAACCTGGGATTTTTCAGTCCGCAGGTTGATGCTCTATCCACTGAGCCAAACTGGTCATGGCTTATTATTATTCTTGTTATACATACATTGTCCAACACATTCAGATGACCTATTTAGTATATAAGTTATTCAGAGCTTTGAATTTTTGCTTAAGTATTATCTTTAGCTACTACTAATGTCCAAGTAAAGATGATAGATATAAAATATTTAAAATATGTCATATTTCAGGAAGAATAGAAACTGGACTTGCCACATCCTACACATCTCAATGGTAAATATATTGAATTTGAGAAGCCTGTGTGACAACAAAATGAAGGATCCAGTTTACAGCTAGGATTCTGATACTCATTTTGTACCTGAGGACAGAGGCCAGGACAGTAGATATTAATTGAAGAATCACTTGTTTATATCACAGACTACAAATTAGCAAGTTAGAGGAATGGATTGTTCTTTGCCCTCCTACACAGATTTTGACAAATAAATGGAGTACCATTTAATTAATATCATACATAAAAATGAGCTTTTTAAAAATAAATCAAGTGATCTGGGCCTACTGCTTTGCATTCTCATATGACAAATATCAAAGGGAACTGAGGGGTAGCTGCTGTTTTTCGTCATAAATCCAACTCTTCATTTAGAACGTACACATGAAAACATTTCCCATTCATTTGGGCCACCTCCCTGCTCTCTGGAGGTATTCGAGTGGGATCTTGGTGATGTTGGTTGTTAAGGACAGAGATATAGGTAAGGCTGCTCTCTGGAAAAATAAGAAAAAAGGGAGCCAATTATGAAAGTGGGAAGAGGAAGAGGAGTCATTCAAGGAAAATGAGAACGATTGGTCAGAATTCCAGAAGAATGCATTGTCATTGCACCCCAAATGGCAGAGTGTTAATTAGAGGGGGTTGGCCAAAGGATGTCACATTCCACAAAACGACTGTTAGGCTAAGTGAAAACACTCTATTCTTCTTGATAATTAAAAAGTCACTCACGGAAAAAATAAAATTGGGGAGAAACAAGATGGCGGCATAGGGTAGGCACCTTATATGCAGCTGTGAACAACTATTTCAGAAAAACCACGAAAAGAACGCACGGACACCACTCGCACCCACAGGATGGCTGGCTGAGTGAAAATCCTACAACTAGAGAAGAGTCTGAGACTCAGAGGAGTGGCGGAAGCAGAGTACAGAGGTACGGAGGCGCGCGCATGGGGCTCGGGGAAGGGCTGGTACCGGAGGTCGCGGTTCTTTTCCAAAATGGAGAGAGCCACAAGCTCCCAGTGGCTCTGAACTCCAGTTCCAGGCGAGTTTCTGAGGTCCCACAGACACCCAGAGAAGGGGAACTGACTGGCACCAGGAGGAAACCCAAGGCGGGTTTCTCTCAGCGTTGCTTGCAGCAATTACGCGGGACACAGAAACCTGGTGTCTCTCAGCACAGGGCTGAGAAGCGCCATAGCTATTTGCTCCGACCCGCCCGGCGAACTCCCCGATGCCCCGCCCCTCCCAAGTGCATCAGAGGCTTCTGCAGCAACACCTCCTTAAAGATACAGGAGCCAGCCTCACCCAGTGGCCAGAGAGGGACTAACCTAAACAAAACAGATCCAAAAGGAACACACTCGGGGCAGAGGCAGTGAGCATAAAAGCTCCACTGAAACAACTCTTGCCCCATAAGGGTGTCTCCAGCACAGAAGTTCTCCCACTGTAGACACAGCTGACTCTCGTAACCAAGTGGCTTAGAGGTTAATCTCTCGCAGTGATCGCCTAAATCAGAAAGGGAAGCAGCCAAAATGAGGAGACAAAGAAACAGGTCACAAATGACAGAGATGGAGGAAAGAAAACGACAGGATATAGAGTTCAAAACCACGGTTATTAGGTTTTTCAAGAAAATGCTAGAGACTG
>PVJC01035262.1:0-18394 GCA_004026665.1 Murina feae
GTGCTTCACGGAGGAGGCTGGAAACTTCCCCGGAGGCTGGTGTCGGCGGAGGGCCACGCTCCCCTCTGCCTTTCGCCAGTGCTGGCTGCCCCAGGCGAGAGCACAGCCAGAGAGAGAGGGGCAACAGCAGAACGGTCTCTAGTAGAGACCATGGCAGTCGTCGTTAATCGCATCTGAGGGTATTTTTTCCATTGCTTTTCAGAGACGGGGAAGGGGAGGGGGCAGAGCAGAGAGGGGAGAGATGGAGAGATGGAGAGAGAACTATCAATGTGAGAGAGACACATGGAGAGAGAAATATCAGTGTGAGAGACACACATTGAGTGGTTGCCGCCCGCTAACTGAGCGAATCCACAACCCCGGTAGGTGACCTTTCGGTGCGAGGGCCAATGCTCTGACCATTGAGCGGCACGGGCCAGGGCCAGAAGACGTCTTAAGTATATATGTATGTATACATGCTCCTAAAGACTCCCCCCAGAACTGTTCGGTCTCATCAATAAAATCAGGGTACAGAATTGCCATGCGAAAATCAGCAGTGTGCATACACTATGAGTTATCTAAAAAAAGAAAGAAAACCCCATTTTAAAATAGCATCGAAAACAGTAAAATACTTGGGGGTACACTTTGCCGGGGCAGGTGAGAATCTTCAGGTGAAATGACATGGTCCTGGCGAAAGAAGCGCAGGACACAAACCCACGGAAAGGCAGTCCTGTGTTCACGGACTGCGAAGTTTAATACTGCGAGACTCAGGCTATTCCTACGGCGATGCCAATGGCATTTTTTGTTTGTGTCCAGAAGTAGAAAAAACAACACTGCACTGGCCGGTGTGGCTCAGTGGATAGAGCGTCAGCCTACGGACTGAAGGGTCCCAGGTTCGATTCCCGGTCAAGGGCATATGCTCAGGTTGCAGGCTTGATCCCTAGTGGGATCATGCAGGAGGCAGCCAATCAATGTTTCTCATCAATGATATTTCTGTCTCTCCCTCTTCCTTCCTTTCTGAAGTCAATAAAAATATATTAAAGAAAACACACACACAATCCTAATGTATATGGAAGCACAGAAGACTCTGAATAGCCAAGGCGATCCTCACAAAAAAGTCTAAGGCGGGGACATCACACGTCCTGGTTTCAAGGTATGTGATAAAGCTACAGTGATCAGAACAGCATGGTGATGGCGTACAGACAGACACAGGCTGCTGGACAAGGGTCCAGGCCCAGCACTGAACGCAGGCAAATGGGGGCCAGTCAGAGTCGACAGGGAGCCGAGTGTGCTCAATGGAGCAAGGGCAGCCTGGAGAGTCACAGGAGAAAAATGGAAGTTGAGGCGTCCCGCCAGCCTGTTGAGGTCTTGCTTCCAGGCGTGTCCTCTGGCGGCTCAGGTAAACTCTAATACATTCTAATCCCAATCTTGAGACGTTCTTCAGTGAGCGGCAAGGGGCCCATAAGAAGATACGGGGAAGGGGGAAGGGCAGAGTGGCCAGCTGTCCCCTCTCCAGGCAATGCACCATTTCTGGAACTTCAAAGCCAGTAAAGAGCCCTGACTGGTGTGGCTCAGTGGATAGAGCGTCAGCCTGCGGACTCAAGGGTCCCAGGTTCGATTCCGGTCAAGGGCATGCACCTTGGTTGTAGTATTCTGGACAACCTCGATGAAATGGACACATTCCTAGAAACATACAAGCTTCTAAAACTCAACCAGGAAGAATAAAAAAAAACCCGAATAGGCCAATAACTACTGATGAAATTGAAGCAGTAATCAAAAAGCTTCCAGCAAACAAAAGCCTCGGACCAGATGGCTTCACAGGGGAGTTTTACCAAACATTAAAAGAACTAAAGCCAATCCTTCTCAGACTATTCCAAAAAATTCAAGAGGAAGGCACACTTCCAAGCTCCTCCTATGAAGCCAGCATTACCCTAATCCCAAAACCAGATAAAGACACCTCAAAAATAGAGAATTACAGGCCAATATCCCTGATGAACATAGATGCTAAAATCAATAAATTCTAGCAAATCGGATCTAGCATTGCATTAGAAAGATCATACGCATGACCAAGTGGGATTTATTCCAGGGATGCAAGGCTGGTACAATATCTGCAAATCAATAAATGTGATACATCACATAAACAAACGGAGAGACAAAAATCACATAATCAGATCAATTGATGCAGAAAAGGCATCTGACAAAATCCAACACCCTTTCTTGATAAAAACTCTCAGCAAAGTGGGAATAGAGGGATCATACCTCAACATAATAAAAGCCTTATATGACAAACCTACAGCCAACATCATACTCAATAAGCAAAAACTAAAACCATTTCTCTTAAGAACAGGGACAAGACAGGGATGCCCACTTTCACCACTACTGTTTGACATAGTACTGGAAGTGCTAGCCAAAGTGATCAGACAAGAAGAAGAAATAAAAGGCATCCAAATTGGAAAAGAAGTAAAATTGTCATTATTTGCAAATGATATGATACTGTACTTAGAAAACCCTAAAGACTCCATCAAAAAATTACTAGACCTAATAAATGAATTTGGCAATGTAGCAGGATACAAAATTAATGCCTAGAAATCTATGGCATTTATATCTGCCAATAGTGAACTTACAGAAAGAGAAATTAAAAAAACAATCCCATTTACCATTGCACACACACACAAAAAAAAGATACCTAAGAATAAACTTAACTAAGGAGGTAAAAGACCTCTACTCGGAAAACTACAGAACATTGAAAAAAGAGATAGAGGGAGACATAAACAGATGGAAGAACATACCGTGTTCATGGACTGGTAGAATCAACATCATCAAAATGTCCATATTACCCAAAGCAATCTACAGATTCAACGGACTCCCTATTAAAATACCAACGGCATATTTCATAGATCTAGAAAGAACTCTTCAAAAATTCATCTGGAATAAAAAAAGACTCCGAGTAGCTGCAGCGATCCTGAGAAAGAAGAACAAAGTAGGAGGGATCTCAATATCAGATATTAAGCTATATTACAAAGCCACTGTTCTCAAAGCTGCCTGGTACTGGCACAAGAACAGACATATAGGCCAATGGAATAGAATAGAGAACCCAGAAATCGACCCAAACCTTTATGCTCAATTAATATTTGGCAAAGGAGGTAAGACCATACAATGGAGCCAAGACAGTCTCTTCAATAAATGGTGCTGGGAAAATTGGACAGACACATGCAAAAAAAATGAAACTAGACCACCAACTTACACCATACACAAAAGCAAACTCAAAATGGATAAAGGACTTAAACGTAAGACGGGAAACCATAAAAGTACTAGAGGATTCCACAGGTAGCAAAATCTCAGACATAAGCCGAAAGAATTTCTTCACTGACACAGCTCCTAGGGCAATGGAAGCTAAAGGGAAAATAAACAAATGGGACTATATCAAAATAAAAAGCTTCTGCACAGCAAAAGAAACCATCAACAAAACAAGAAAGCCCACTGCATGGGAGAACATATTTGCCAATGATATCCCTGATAAAGGTTTAATCTCCAACATTTACAGGAAACTCATACAACTTAACAAAAGGAAGAAAAACAACCCAATCAAAAAATGGGCAACGGACCTAAACAGACACTTATTGAAAGAGGACATACATAGGCTGAGAGACATATGAAAACATGCTCAAAGTCACTAATCATCCGAGAGATGCAAATCAAAACGACAATGCGATACCATGTCACACCTGTCAGAATGGCAATCATCAACAAATCAACAAACCACAAGTGCTGGCGAGGATGCGGAGAAAAAGAAACCCTCGTGCACTGCTGGTGGGAATGCAGACTGGTGCAGCCACTGTGGAGAACAGGATGGAGTTTCCTCAAAAAACTAAAAATGGAACTTCCATTTGACCCTATGATCCCACCTCTAGGAATATATCCCAAGAACCCAGAAACACCAATCAAAAAGGACATATGCATCCCTATGTTCATAGCAGCACAATTCACCATAGCTAAGATTTGGAAACAGCCTAAGTGCCCATCAGCAGATGAATGGATTAGAAAACGGTGGTACGTCTACACAATGGAATACTACGCTGCTGTAAAAAAGGAACTCTTACCCTTTGCAACAGCATGGATGGAGCTGGAGAGCATTATGCCAAGTGAAATAAGCCAGTCAGAGAAAGATAAATATCACATGCTCTCGCTCATGTGCTCATGTGTGGATTATAATGAACAACATAAACCGATGAACTAAAACTGATATAGAGAAGCATCGATCAGATGCTCAAAACTCAGAGGGAAGGTAGGGGCGGGTGGGGGTGAGGGGGAGAGATCAACCAAAGGACTTGCATGCATGCATATGAGCATAAGCGATGGATGTGGACAACAGGGGGTGAGGGTGCAGGTGAGGGCAGGAGTGGGGGGATGAGAGGACATTGGGGGGATAAGATCACATTTGTAACATCTTAATAAAGGGAAAAATGAAAAAAAAATGCAAAATGTATGTAAACTCATACAACAGCAAAAAACAAACAAACAAAAAAAACCAAAGCAAAACAATCCAATTTAAAAATGGACAGAAGACCTGACCCGCCAGCAGGCACAGGGGAAGGTGCCCCACAGCACGTGTCATGCAGCGCCAACCACAAGGCGACGTCCCGCAGGCCTGCTCCCATGGCTGCCGCCGAAAAGACAGAGATCACAAGCGCTGGCCAGGGTGTGGGGAAAGCGATTGTGAGGCAGTGCGGCTCCTGTGGAAGACAGTATGGAGGCTCCTCAAACAAACAAACAAAAAATAGAACCAGAACCACCACCTGATCAGCAAGCCCACAGGTGGGAATGAATCCGAAGGAAAGGAAGATACGATCTCCGAGCTGTGTGCCCCCCACGCTCACAGCAGCTTCATTTACTTGTAAGTATTTACTTTCGGAAATCATACAATTGTCCCAATTTCCCCCCCCTGACCCCTTCTAGCCCCGCCCCCCGCCCCAGGCCTTCAGCACCTCACTGTCTGTTCCGTGGGTCGCGCACCCCTGCACCCTCCCCCACACCACCAGCAGCTTTATTTACAACAGCCAAGAGGTGGAGAAAACCAAGTGGCCATGAATGAATGAATGATGAAGAGGTACACACACGACGGAGTATTATTGTGCCATAGAAAAGGAAACCATCCCATCGAGGTGATGGACCTTGAGGACGTTACTTTAAGTGAAATCGAGTCGGAGAAAGAGACGTCCGGCACGCTTCCACGTCTATATGGATCTAAAAAAGAGAAAAACAGACGGGATCTGTGCTCCCAGAGGCGGGGAGGAGGGTGCGTGCTGGGCTGAGTGGGGCATGGCTGCGGTGAGCATGTGTGACGCTGAAGAGTGACTCCGAAGAGCTCTCGTTTCCTCACATCAACTCCCCAGACACCAAAACGTGGTAAAATACCCGGAAAAGGAGCTCGGTTACCGCGCCTTATGCAGACCCGTCGGCGAGGCCGCGGTGTGACCTTCGCCTGCCGGGATGCCCTTGGGCCCAGCCCCTGCACAGGCTGCCTCCATCTGTGCCTACACTGTCCCTTATCTTTCAGTTCTGAGCGACCAACCCCCAAGTTAAGAAAAAAAAAAGAATCCGTTTCCTTCACAGAAGCAATGACTTTATTCCGTCTGAAGGGGCACAGGAGGCAGCCACTCCTCTGCCCGGCAGTGCTGTCCCGGGTTCAGTGCGGCCCAGGCGGCCCTGGGGGCAGACACAGACCCTGCGCTGGACGAGCAGCCCGGGGTCCACACGCTCTTCGCGGCGAAGGCGCCCAAGTCCACTCTGTCCAGAGGCCATGGGTTTCGAGGCGCACACTTCCTCGTGAGGCCCTTGGAGTGCGCGCATGGAGCCCCGTTTCCATGAGGCTGAGAGAGGAACTGAAGCCACCGCCGCATCCCCCCCCCCCCCCCCCCCCCCCCCCCCCCCCCCCCCCGGCCTCCCAGGGATCTGCTCAGCCTCCCGGCCTCATGGCAGGTGCCATCCACCTGCCCACAGCTCAGCACCCATGCCAGCTCACCTCCCAGAGACAGACTCTGAGGCTGAGCCACCCGCCCATCACCCCTCAGTGGGACCAAGATGGGCTCCCGCAAAGCAGGCCGTCCCCCATCCACCCCGCCGGGCCTCAGAGGGCGCCCCATGCCCCCTTGAGCCACGCACTGGGCACCACTGTGGAATGAATGGGCGACAAGGCACGTCAGGCAGACAGCATCGCCCTCTCCATAGCTTTCGCAGTGGGCACCTGCGCCCTCGGTTAAGTGTGGCCTTTGAGTCCTACGGCCCTGCGTGGGGGTGCTGGGCACCCCAAGAAAACCTGGGCCCTGGGACCCTAAGGATGGAGTCGGGAGCAGCGGAGGCGCCTGGCCCTGCACCTGGTGCCAGGGGTGCACAGGGGCTGCTGCTGGGGGACATGTGTCCCACAGGCACCTCTGTGACTGGCACTCTCCCGCCAGGCGCTGGCCAGCAAGAAGGCCTTGGCAGGAGCGACCTGGGAACCGGGTTCGAGAACGCTGTGGGGATGCCCTGCAGGGGACTCTGGGTAACAGGACGCTCAGAGCGCCGCTTCCCCGGGTGACAGCATCGGGGTCAGGGCTTTCTGACCTCAGGAGTGACGCTGCCCAGAAGCGACCTGGCAGGTGGGGAGCAGCAGGTCTGCTCCCCTGGAACCGTCCCCTCAGCAGCGGGTGATGGGCGCCACCACGGCCGGTACCTTTGCCAGGGAGACGGAAGCACTTTCGCCAGAGCCCACGCCCCCCACAGCGGGCAGGGTGCATGCACGCCCCACGGGGCCCACACAGGGTGCTGGGCGACACGCAGGGCCACCACCCAATGCCTTCAAACCCAGGGCACATCCGGTAAATGTCCCACCCCAGCTTCCTGGGTGCAGGAGTCCTGGGTGGCGGCTCGCAGCCTGGGCAGAGGCGAGGACGGAGGCCCCGGCTAGGAGGTGGGTGTCGGCCGAGAACACACGGAGCTTCCGAAGCGTGTCCGTGGGCCACACACAAGGACACGCCGCCCGCCCGCTGGGGCGGATCGGGAGCCAGACGCGCAGCCCCACTGGCCTGGCTCCCGAGGAACCAGCTAGCTCCCCGCCCAGGCCTGCCGGAGCCGGCCGCCCCGAGAGGGGGTGCTCGGCACTGGAACCGCCAGTTTGGGGGTCTGCCCTGGAGCCGCACTTGCCGCCACCGAGGCCCTGGGGACAGCGGTCGTGTCCCAGCCGCCAGGAACCTCGCCTGCGGCGCGGATCTTGAAATAAACCAGATAGAACACGGGTAAGACGATGCCCACGAGGAGCACGAGGCAGACGGCGTTCCACCACCGCATCCCGCAGTCGGCGCCGAGGAGCGGGGGCACCTGGGGAGCAGCGGGCCGGCGCGGCCGGCGGGGCCCCGAGTGGGGACTCCCACTGAGGAGGATTTCCGACTGCAGCGCGCGCTCCACGTTGCGGTCGATGCCCTGGAAGAAAGCCGCCAGCGGGCTGGGCGGGGCGGCCGGGGCTGGCGGCTCCTCCACCGTCACTCCGGTCTCTGAGGACGGGCCCGGGAGGGGCCTGAGCTCTCGGTGGCCCTCGGTCAGGATCCCGTGGTTTCTCACGGGAATCTTAACAGATTTCAGAGCGAACAGGTCTTGCTCTCGGATGAAGTTGTTGGCTTGCTTGATATCTGCAACCTAGGGGAGCCACGAGACCAGCATCACCACAGACAGACACCCCTGGGCACTGACCTCCACACGGCAGCTCTTCGCCTTCCCGGGGTGGAGGGGGGATGGGGGGTCCACGCCCACCCTGCTGAAGAGGATGGACACGCCCTGTCGCGGGCCTCAGGGGTTGAGCATCAGTCTATGAACCAGGTCAGGGTTCGATTCCCGCTCGGGGCGCAGGCCCGGGTTGCGGGCTCCATCCCCAGCGGGGGGCGTGCAGGAGGCAGCCGATCCATGCTTCTCTCTCATCATGGATGTATGGGTCTCTCTCCCTCCGCCTTCCTCTGTGAAATCAGTAAGAATATATTTTAAAGAAAAATAATACAATGAACAGGGGGAAACTGCAGCTACGCACACACTTACTTCAGGTTACAGAATGGGGTCTTTGGCTTTAACAGCCCATCACCAACATTTCCTGTGGATTTACCATGGGAACCACCTGAGATCAGTTTTGGAAAAGGCTTTGTTGGCAGTGTGGCGGCCACAAGATGCTTTCAGGGGAGCCACAGCCATGGTGGCGAAAGGACCTTTCTACTTCTTGTAACTTCTGAGGCAGCAGCGCCCCCGTCTGGCTGCCCCCCTCCCACAGCAGAACCCAGTGGGCAGCGCCGATGGGCATTGGCCTTCAGCCAGCTGCCCGCTCGGAACCCAGCGCTGGGTAACCACACGCGCTGAGCCGTGCCCTCGGATGCGGCCGCACTTTCTTCTGCGCGCAGCACGCACCAGCGGGCACACACGCTTCTCCTGCTACTCGCACACCGAGGCGGGGAGGCCGGGGGCTGCCACCTCCCGCTCCCGCATCAGGGCTCGAGGAGAGAGGAGCGACTCGGTGCGCCTTAGCAACCAGCAGCGTCCCCGGCCCACACCTCCCAGGACAAGGCCTCCGGGTGAAGGACGGGGTGTGAGGCACAGGCAGCCCCTTCCTCAGCTACTGTGTGAGCACCGGGGACGGGCTCCGGGGTCTGCACGGGGCAAGACCCTGCGGACAGAGGCGCGTTCACGCCGACCCGCTCCGCCGCCTTCCTCTCGGCTGGTTTTCCTCACCCGCCAGCACTGGGCCCTGAGCTCAAGCTGATGGTGTGTGGGACCATGTCTGTGTCCCTAGCAAACGAACAGCGAATCTCTTTACCCTCGAGGGGAAGACCCGGTGTTTGCTGGAGGCATGACCTGGTCTTCCGGGGCTCACTGGGCATCGCCCCCCCCCTGTCCCCCAGGAACTCGCGGGATCTGCTCAGGGGAGTGTAGGGCGGGACTCGCTCATGAACCCGTGCAGCCACCCACAGAGCGTCTCATGAGCCAAACGCACACATTTCAGCGCCCACCACCCCGTGCGCCCGGGAAGCAGCGCCACACCCCACAGGTGCCAGCCACCGGGACCTCGTGAGCGAGGAGTCTCTTGGAGGAGGGACAGGCTTTGAGAGTAAGTTGCCGGGCGGCCTTAGAGCCCTGAAGAGCCATCGGTCGCAGAACCGCCACTTCCCACCCAGGAGAAAACGCAGCCACAACGAGAGAGACACACAGGCTCACACGGGCACAGAGGCTCCCGGCAGCTCCAGAGAGAGACGGGGCAACGCGCCCAAGGGAGTGAGTGACCACCAGCCAGGAAGGCTCAGAAGAGAGACGCAGCCACAAGTAAGTAAAAGTAAAGCGAGCGCCCGGAGAACTCCTGCCTAAGTTCCGCCTGCCGCCTCCGGCCCCATTAGCTCTTCAACACGGGGAAGAGGAGAGGGAGTTTGCACAGAGGGCTCAGCCCATCTGCTGGGACTCCTCACCTGAGGCCGCTGAGCCCAGGCCTCAGAGGGAACTGCTTCCACCTGGGCGCGGGAAGGGGTGCCAGGCCTCCCCAGCCCCAGCTCGGACGGGAAGGGGTGCCAGGCCTCCCCAGCCCCAGCCCCTGCCCCCATGGGAAGGGGTGCCAGGCCTCCCCAGCCCCAGCCCCTGCCCCCATGGGAAGGGGTGCCAGGCCTCCCCAGCCCCAGCTTGGACGGGAAGGGGTGCCAGGCCTCCCCAGCCCCTGCCCCCATGGGAAGGGGTGCCAGGCCCCCCAGCCCCTGCCCCCGCGGGAAGCGGTGCCAGGCCTGCCCCGAGGGTCTTACTTGGCAGCCGTACTGCAGGGCCAGCCTGGTGAGGCTGTCCTCCCGGGCCAGCTCCCGCTGCAGCAGCACGATGCTCCCCGCTCCCGGCTGCGCAGGGCGGGGGGCGGCCTTCTCCGGGCGCCGCGGCCGCAGAGCCACCCGGGGGGGCTCTTCCTCCGAGGAGTTCCCCGCGTCCCCGCCGCCGCCGCCGCCGCCGCCGCCGCCGCCAAACACGTGCACTTGGCCGGTGGGCGTCGCACAGCCCGCGGCGGGGCCCTGGGAGGTCTCGGTCAGCGCTGCCTTCTGCCTCATTTTCTTCCCTGCAAACCAAACCCCGGCGTCAGTTCCCCGCCGGGCACAGCGCCCCCTCCGACGGCGTTAGCCATGAGCGTCTTAGCGGGTTACCCCTTGCCCCAAGCATCGCAAACAGGCAAAATCACCTGCAGCACCACTGTGTGTTCATGCGGGAACAGAGGGCGAGAGAGACAGCAATAAAAACACCATTTTCCCTTTTTTTTTGTTCTTCTTCGCCCCTTAGTCCTCACCTACACCTGTGACCGCCCCCGACCAGAACCAGGAATGTGGTCGCGAGCGGTGAAGCAGCGGCCGGGACGGGCCCTGGGCATCTGCACCGGGACCGCGTCCCAAACACGCCCGTTCCGGCGGCCGATCTCAATGCGTCGGCAGCGAGGCCACTTGCTCGGAAGGACCGAGAAGAAAGCACTCGGCTCTGACACAGCGGGTGCTCCAGGCGATGCGGGGCAGGGGGGGAGGGGGGTCCCTGCCATTCCTCCGGCCTCTCCCGAGCCCAGCCAGGCGCAGACACGGCCCCCTGCCCTCTCCGAGTTGCCCCAGGGAGCCCGGGAACGCGATCTCTCCAACACAGAAATGACAGCCCCGAGGGATGGGCAGCCGGGCCTTCGGGAGCCCCAGCGCGGCCCCTGCCCCGGGGTCACCCGGACTCAGGGCCGGCAGGGCCCCCGGGCCTCAGTTTCCCGCAATGTCTCTTCCGTGAACACACAGGCGCTGGCACTCAACACGGGAAGCGGCCCGCCTCGGCGCTCAGGCGGGGCCCCAACTTGACACAAGGCACGACCTCTGACCTCCAACCCCAACCCCCTCGGGCCAGACGCCGTCGGCCGCGGCCGCCGCCTCTCCAGCGGCAGGAGGGTGGCTGCATTTCCCCGGCTCCCCGCCTCCCCGTCGGGCGAAGATTAGCGCCGCCGACCCGGACCCCAGCCACCGCGGCAAACCCCGATACCTCAGCTCCCAGGATCCGCCGCGACCGCCGCGCGCGCCGCCGACGCTGCTGCGCTTGCCCACTGGCTGCAAATACCAGCAGGACTGAGGGGCGAGGCAGCCAATGAAAGCAGCGGGGGGCGGGCCCTAGAACGAGTCTGGCCATCCTGACTGGTCAGCACCTGACGCAGGGAGCGAGGCTCGGCCTAGGGGCGGGGCCGGGCCCGGGGCGGGTCTGAGGCCGGGTCTGGGGGCGGGGCCTCCTTGGGGGCGGGTCTGAGGCCGTGTCTGGGGGCGGAGCCTCCTTGGGGGCGGGGCCCAGCGCTCCGACCTGAGCTTCGCCCCGCCCTCCTGCCTGTCACTGGCTGTGATCCACCTGAAGGCCTCGCTCCTTTTGCTCAGAGGGGCGAGGGGTCCGCGGAGCAGTCCACCAATGTAAACACTGAACCACCACAACTCGGGCCAAAAAGATTTAATTTATGGAATGCAGGATGGCAGAGGAGGCCCCCTTCACCTTAAAGGTCATGGATGAACGCTCATACAAAATCACAAATGTTTAAAACTTCCATCCAAAAAAAGGAAACCGAAATTAAAAAGCGAAACTTAACTGCAGGAAAAGAGATGCAACGAACACCACAAATGATTAAGATCCTTATTTGAGAGAGACCTCATCAAATGAACAAGAAAGACACTAAGACCACACTCGACGGACGGGTGCAGACAATTCACCAAAGACGCCAAATTGTGCGCAGTGAAGAAAAAACGAAACCTCGCCATCAGTCACAGTAAACAAAAGGGTTAAAACAGCAAGGTTCCAGGAAACCCTTCTATGGCGTCCCATCCTACGTAGAATAACAGACAAATTCTTCATCTTGGCAGACAAGTCCAGGATGGTGTGCGGGCTCCAGCGCATCCCCTGCCATCCTGCTCTTTCCTCTCAGCCACCCTTGCCTTTGTTGAATATCCCAGTT
The DNA here is from genome assembly GCA_004026665.1 of Murina feae. Lineage (NCBI taxonomy): Eukaryota > Metazoa > Chordata > Mammalia > Chiroptera > Vespertilionidae > Murina > Murina feae. The sequence continues at coordinate 11,963 of PVJC01035262.1, forward strand.
CATTTACTTAGAGGCTGTCATCTCGAAGTCTGTTTTGCTCACCACTCCCAGTGCTCACCCCTGAACCTGCATTTAGTAGATGCTCATTAAATAGTGGTTCAGTGGGACAGGCATTGAGTGATGTGATCCGGGGGACACAGGTGCCAAGCAGCAGGACCAAAATCCAAATCTTCAAACGTCTTACTCCAAAGACCCTCTGTCGGCCACAGCTGTGCTTCTGGCCCAGAGATGTGATGTCTGGAGCCACTGCAGTCACCTTGGGCCATGAGGCAGCAGCAGTGCAGGTGGGATCCGTGTGTTAAGGATGGCAAAGCAGAAAGGTGGACGGTGTTACTTGTCCAAAATGTCATAGCTGGTAAGTGCAAGAGGCAGGATATACCTCCAGGAAGTAGCCACTGAAAGCTTCTGAACAGGACTGTTTTTTGTTTTTTTTTTTAATTTTTTTATTAATGTCAGAGAGGAAGGGAGAGGGAGAGAGGAATAGAAACATCTGTCATGAGAGAGAATCATGGATGGGTTGCCTCCTGCACACCCCCTACTGGGGATGGAGCCTGCAACCCAGGTCTGTGCCCTGACCGGGAATTGAATCAATAACCTCTTGGTTCCTAGGTGGATCGATGCTCAACCGCTGAGCCGCACAAGCTGGCTCTCCCACGCTGACCTTTAACCCCAGCGCTGGCTTTCCTGGGCATGCCTAGGAATTCTGCCAGGTTCACGGGACCTAACTCAACACCTCCCCACCCGCCATCTCCTCGCCAGCCCCCTGACATCAGGCGAGGATGGACCTCATAATTTTTATATGAATGACATGCTAACGTGGAACTATTTTAGATATATTCGGTTACAGAAAATGTTATGAAAATCAGTTTCACATATGGATCCTCTTAGTGCTCTGAGCTAGAGGCACTCCCAGGCCGGGGACGGCTGGCGTGAGGAGGATGTGAATTTAATTTTAGAGGCCGTTGCCAGGTTGCTTTCAAACAAATGCCACAACAATTCACATTTCAGCAACAATTTTCAGAGAACCCCCTACGGGCACTCATTTTTAGCGGTCCGCTAGGTATACAGGGATAGGCTGTTTCTTAAATTTGCGTTTTTCTAACGACTAACAAGTTTAAGGACCTTTTTTTGGGTCGATCATTGCGATTTGCTCCTCTGCGAACTGCTGTGTAAGTGGGTTCGGTGTAGCCGTGTTCAGCAGAAAACCCCCAACTAGCAGAGACCATGTGTGTCGTCCTCAGCCCTCGTGTGCCACGACGGCTGCCATAGCACCAGGCATCACACCCTCAGTCCAAGCAGCAGGCGAGAGGCAGGCAGGACGACGAGCACACTGCCTCTCTTTAAGGAGACTTCTTGGACATCACACGTAATACTTCTGCTCGCATCGATTGAGTCAGGACGCACGCCTGGATTGCAGGCTTGAGCCCCAGGAGGGGGCATCTGATGGATGTTTCTCTCTCCTTTTCCCTTCCTCTCTTCCTAAAATCAATAAAAATCCAACTTCCTCTCATGATAAACACCTTCAACAAACTAGGAATAGAAGGGAACTTTGTCAGCCTGATATATGACATGAATGGAAACCCCTAAGCTAACATCGATACTTAATGAAGAAAGGCTAAAAGCATTCCCCTTAAAATTTGGAACAAGGATATCTGATCTTGTCACTTCTATTCAACATCGTAGTGGGTGTTCTGACTGAGGCAGTTAGGAAAGAAAATAAAATAAAAATCATTCAGATGGGAAACAGAGAAGTAAAACCATCTCTTTTGCAGATGACATAATATATGCAGAAAAACCCCTGCCAAATGCATAAGAAACAGAGTTAACAGATGACCTAAGCAAGGTCGCATAAAACACACTTCTATATAGGAAAGAAATCTTTGATGAATGGGCAAGTCGTAAAAGAAATATTCCACACATAGCAATGGACAGTCTGAAAATAAAATTCCAAAATAATTATACTTACAACAGTAGCAAAAGAGAATAACATACTTAGGAAGACATTGAACAAAAGAAGTGGCGGGCTTGCATACTGAAATCTAAGGAATTTAAAAGGACCCCGATAAATGGAAAGACACCTCACATTCATAATTTAATATTATGATGGCAATTCTCCCCAAATCGCTTTACAGATTCAATTTAGTACCTCTCAGAATTCCAACTACCTTTTCATTATAGCTATCGACAAGCTGATCTTATAATTCGTACAGAAATTCGAAGGACCCAGAGGAGTCAAAACAATTTTGAAAAGCAAGGGCAAGAGTAGAGGACTCAAAATTTCCAATTCCACACCTTCCTACAAAGCAACAATAATCAAAAATGCCACAAGAAGACACATTCGGAGGAACGGGATAGAACCAACAGCCCAGAAAAATCCACACATTAGAAGGCAATGGTTTTGGACAAGGGTGTCAAGACCATTCCGTGGACATAAAAATAGTCTTTTCCACAAATCCCACAGGACATCCACATTTTAAATGAATATCCACCTTTTAAAATAAATTTTCGTCACTATTGCATATCATATTAAAACATTAGCCTTAACCGGTTTGGCTCAGTGGATAGAGCGTCGGCCTGCAGACTGAAGGGTCCCAGGTTCGATTCTGGTCAAGGGCATGTACCTTGGTTGCTGGCACATCCCCAGTGGGGGGTGTGCAGGAGGCAGCCGATCGATGTTTCTCTCTCATCGATGTTTCTAACTCTCTATCCATCTCCCTTCCTCTCTGTAAAACATCAATAAAATGTTTTTAAAAAACAAAACAAAACATTAACGGAAGCCCCGATGGCGAGGTTCAGTCGTGGAACGTTGGCCTATGAACCGGGAGGTCACAGGTTCGATTCCTGGTCAGGGCCCATGCCCCAGTTGCAGGCTCGATCCCCAGCGCGGGGCGTGCAATGGTTCTTTCTCATCATTGATGTTTCTGTCTCCCTCTCCCTCTCTCTTCTTCTCTGAAATTGATAAAAATATATTAAAAAAAAATAACTGAAAATGAATAAAATCTAAATCTGAGAACTAAAACTAAAAAAATCCTTAGAAGCAAATGTAGGCCTGAAAATGCATGTCCTTGGATGAGGCAGAGTTGCCTTCGATGTGACGTGGAAAGCACATGCAGTCAAAGGAAAAACAGGCAAAGAGGATTTCATAGCAAGTACAGACACTGCACATGAAACAGCTGCATCGAGGGAGTGAAAGGACAGCTCGCCCACATGGTCGGAAGAGAATCTTTGGAAATCGTATCTCTGACAAGTGTCTAACATCCAGACTGTGTAAAGCATTCGTACAACGCAACAATAAACAGACAACCCACTTACAAATGGACAAAGAATGTGAGTAGACACTTCTCAAAAAAAAAAAAAAGACATAAAAATGAGCAGTCATCTTTAAGCACGTGTAAAGATGTTTAATATCACTGCTGGCTATTGTGGGTTGAATGCATGACGTTGTAGATAAAACAAAACAAACAAACAAACAAACACAACACCTAGAAAAGTGCATAGGTCATTTGAGGCCCTGAGTTGTTGTTATACCTACATTTTTCTGCAGAGCGAGGGTGCCCAGCCAGCAGGGGGCACTGTGATGTCACTGTGGATCCAGCCTGGCTCAGCGCTGGCTCCTTGCCGTGGGCTTTCCCTCAGGATCACACAGCTGGGGAGGGGCAGAGCTTGGATTTAAAGTCTTGTCTCCTGAATGCCAAAGCTCATGGTGTTCCTCCTGTCCGTCATCCAAGATCATGGTGCTGGGAGGGATGTGTGAGTGCAGGGGCGGATGGGGGCTCTCTTTCTGGCTTGCTGGTGACTGCCTTCTCACTGTCCCCTCACCTGGTAGAAGGTATATATAGTATGTATATATATGTACATGTGCACATATGTATATGTATGTGTGTGTGTGCATGTAACACACACACAGACACACCTCACCATGAGGACCTCCCCTAATGACCTCCGGCAGCCCTATCGGGGGTTAGGGCTTCCACGTGCGAATCCTACAGAGACGCAGACTTTCATTCCGGAGCGAAGGCCTTTGATATTTATTTCCCCGCATCGTGCTCTTCACCATCACTCTGCTCCTCCGCGTGGATTCATGTCACCCTCTGCTTTCCCGTTCATTCCTCTTCACGGACGCATCTTCCTCCCCCGCAGCGCCAGGCCGCCCCTACTCCATCCTGTGCAACCCGTGACCTCCGCCACCTCCCAAGGTCACGGTGCACAGGCCACCTCCTCTCCCAGCCCTCACCCCAGGGCATCCTGAACGCATCTCCTTCTTGAGCTGCAGGAACAAAACCCACCTGAGGTGAAACTGACTTTCCAAACACATCAGACGTTGTTACTTGTCTCCAGGTGCTTGGGGCCGTAGCCTCTACTTGCCCGCACTACCTCTACTGCACAGAGGTGACCCACCATTCAAGAAAGCAGTTGTGCCAGCCTGTGTAGCTCAGTGGTTGAGCACTGACCTTTGAACCAGGAGGTCAGGGTTCGATTCCCGGTCAGGGGCACAGGCCCGGGTTGCGGGCTCCATCCCCAGTAGGGGACGTGCAGGAGGCAGCCAGTTCATGATCTTACTCATCGATGTTTCTGTCTCTCTCCCTCTTCCTTTCTCTCTGAAATCCTATATAATAAAAGGGTAATATGCAAATTGACCCTAACAGCAGAACCACTGGGAATGACTGGTCACTATGACACACACTGACCACCAGGGGGCAGACGCTAAATGCAGGAGCTGCCCCCTGGTGGTCAGTGTGCTCCCACAGGGGGAGCTCTGCTCAGCCACAAGCCAGGCTAATGGCTGCCAGCACAGCGGTGGTGGCAGGAGCCTCTCCCACCTATTCAGCAGCACTAAGGATGTCCTACTGCAGCTTAGGCCTTTTCCTCACTGGCAAGTGGACATCCCCAAGGGCTCCCGGGCTGCCAGAGGGATGTCTGAGGGATAGGGCCTAAGCCAGCAGGTGGACATCCTCCAAAGGGTCCCAGACTGCAAGAGGGCACAGGCCGGGCTGAGGGACACTCCCCCCTGCTCCGCCACCCGAGTGCACAAATTTTTGTGCACCGGGCCTCTAGTCAATAATAAAAAAATATAATAAAGAAGTATAAAAAAGCAAGCCATTGTTCCCTGGAGCAGATGGAGGGAGGGGTGCTGGAACTCAGGGTAGACTTAGTAATGGGTGTCTGGTTGGAGGAGACCACCAGGGCTGCCCATTAACACCCCACTAGTCAGGGCCATTGTTCCAGAACAAATCCATCGTGAGCCAGAGCTTGAGGCGCGCATCATTAATTGGTGGCACGGTGTCACCACGAATCGCGCCCGGACACAAGGAGGTGAGGGTGTAGGGTTTCCTGGAATGAAGCTCATTCAGTGATATTCACGGGCGGGTGACGTACTGTGCTAACCACTCCTTGGGATCAGTCCAACTCCATTAGGGATCCCAGGGGCCGCAGGGCTGCCCGGCTGCTGAGCTTTCTGGGATAGGGGGATTCGTATGCAGCCTGTGTCTGGGGAGAAACCATACACAGCCCGTGGTGTGTTTGCAGAGCTCCGCGCGGAGAGCAAGCGAGAAAGGAGAGGTTTAAGATTTCCAATTAAATTCAAACGTTGCGTGAGGCTGGGAACAGGCCAGCCTTCCTTGCAGTTGGGGACGTAGGTCCTCAGCCCCGTAGGACTGGAAGCCGACCTCAATGTGAGGGTCCACTTTGGTGGACCAAGACGCAAAGCACGCTGGGAGTTGTACACTACTAAGGTGCTTCAAAAAAAAATATATATATATATATATTTTATTGATTTTGTTATTATTTTTAATCATGGAAAAGATGTTTGCGTCCGCTGTCGAGCATCCCCCCTCAGTGTTTAAAAAAAATATTTTTCTTGATTTCAGAGAGGGAGAGAGAGAGCTAGAAACATCCATGATGAGAGAGAACCACTGATGGGCTGCCTCCTGCATGCCCCACCCTGGGGATGCAGCCACGACACGGGCAGGTGCCCTGACCGGGAACCCAACAGTGACCTCCTGGTTCACGGGCCAACGCTCAACGAAGATGCTTTTCAAGGCTATTGGTGCAGCTACTATTATTATGAGCGAGAACAATGTCAGATGCTGTTCTGCTGGACCAGTTGTGTGCCAGGCTCTGCCTCAGGCGCTGGGTAGACGTGAACATACGTGGCGATAGATTGGGAGACAAGAAGACTGTGTACCTGCAGTGACGAGCACACCAAATCCCGGGGTGTGGGGGCTCAGGGACCTCCTTACTGCTCTGCTCGCTTTTCCTGTAAGGCCACTCTGTGGCACTGGGTCTCCTCTGTCCGTGGAGGACAACTACGGCCCATGGATTTCCTGGTCTCTCCTGGGGAAGAAGCGTCATTCACTCGGTCACTTTCTCGGGTCAGTTTCAGTTGCAATCTATGCTCTCTATTCAGGAATAACTAGTTCCACGAAAGGATCT
>PVJC01035263.1:0-18358 GCA_004026665.1 Murina feae
CTGGTTTTGGTATTAGGGTAATGCTGGCTTCATAGAATGAGTTTGGAAGTGTTCCTTCCTCTTGAATTTTTTGGAATAGTCTGAGGAGGATAGGTTTTAGTTCTTCCTTAAATGTTTGGTAAAACTCCCCTGTGAAGCCATCTGGCCCCGGGCTTTTGTTTGCTGGGAGCTTTTTTATTACTGCTTCAATTTCTTCCAACATGTTCTTGGCCTCCCCTCCCCAGATGTCAATGGGACCTTCACCCAGCTGTAGTAGCAAAAATACCTCCCGATGGTGCTAAATGTTTCCTGGGAGGCAAAAGCGTCCCCAGCTGAGAATCATGGTTTAAATCAATGAATCTAAATTCTAAGTTTTTATTTAAAAAGAAGATAGGCACGAGAATGCTGAAAAACTAGAATGTCTGTAAGTCAAAGTAGCTCAAGCAGGTGAGAAATATTGCTCCCAAATCATAGTTAATTATCCATCTACAATGTGGATAAGAAGAGTAACACACGAACTACAAAGGCATTTCTAGGTTGTAGGAAGCTTACTGAATGAATATTGTGTACAATCCTGACCCCAAAAAAACCACAGCAACAACCAACAAAACCGTCAGCGTTTCCAGTGATCTCTGCTGTAATGTTGGACAACAAATGTCCCACCCATCCACCGCTGCTGAGGAAGGCCTTTCTCAGTTCTCATAAGGGACTTTCTAATGCAAATCAGACTGCGTGAGCCGTCCTGCAGCAGAGCTGAGTGTCCTCCATTCCTCCCCTCACCTTCACCCCCCCTCGCCCCGCACAGTCTAGCAGCTGGAGAACTTCCTTACTTTCATAGGAAACATACAAAACAAGGTTCCCAGACAGCCTTAGCTTTTAGACTCCAATTAATCTGTTCTCCTTTTTCAAGCACAAGTTATTTCATGTACATTTTTTTCTTAATGTCAATTATCTGAGCTACTCTTCTACAGAGTTTCAATTAGCCATCTATGAAACAGTATGAGTCTCATGTTTATTATTTAAATTATTATCTTGGAAAAAGCTGACAATATCAAATATGATAACCTTAAATACTGAAAATAAAGGGGGAAATGTCCTTTAAAAAATTTGTAGAGGAGATCCAAGATGGCAGCATGAGGTATATACCTGAATGCACAGCCTCCCACAGCTACATTTAAAAATACAGCTATAAAGATAAATGGCCATCCTCCAGACCCAAGGGAGTGGAAGCTTTACAACTAGAAGGCAAGAGAAGGAGTGCATTGAGACTGAGCAGAAATTCCCGGCGCCAAAACAGAGGTATGGACGCACGCAAAACGGTGGCAGTGTGGGGCGAAACAGAGGTGGCGGCAGCACCTGGGTCCGCAGCTTGGAAGGAGATCAGAAATTCTGGGGTCGCACTGCATGCATTGAGGCTGTCGGGCAAAGGGGCGGGAGATGAGTGACGTTCTAACAGAGCTGTTTGCAGCTGTCACTGACTTGGGGACTCGGGAGCACAGATGCCAAAACCAGGAGAAGCTGTGGAGCTGGCAGAGGGGCAGCATCATGGGTTGCTCCACCCCGGTGATTCTGAGACCCCACCCCACCCAATTTACAACCCCGCCCAAGCTGTGTGCCTGTCTGCCTGCAGCATAATCTAACAGACTGCAGCTGGGACAGAGATCTTGAAAAGTTCCAAACTCCAAACAATGAGGAGAAAGGCCTGCAGGTCATTTCCTCCCAGTGATACCTCCCAGTGATAACTACAAGACTATGCACCCAGCCTTCAAAGGCGTACAACAAGAGTGTCCACCCCAGGTGATTGGGGAGGCTGAATCACTGGGCCCTATATAGGACACCTAGTGCAGAAAGCCACTCTATTAACACAAGGAAGCAGCCAAAATGTGGACACAAAGAAACAGATCACAAATGACAGAAATGGAGGAAAGCAAACTACTGGATATAGAGTTCAGAACTACGGTTTTAAGGTTTTTCAAGAATTTTTTAAAATCTGCCGATAAACTTAGTGAGACCCTTAATAAATCCAAGCATACACTGACTGAAATAAAGAATATTATACAGAGATCCAACAGCAGACTAGAGGCTTGCAAGAATCAAGACAAAGATTTAAAATATGAAAAAGCAAAAAGCACCCAACTGGAAAAGAAAAAAGAATCCAGAAGTGTGAAGATAGTGTAAGGCGCATCTGGGACAACTTTAAGCGCACCAACATCAGAATTATAGGGATGCTAAAGAAGAGAGAGAGCAAGAGCTTGAAAACCTATTTGAAGAAATAATGACAGAAAACTTCCCCTACCTGGTGAAAGAAATAGACTTACAAGTCCAGGAAGTGCAGAGGATCCCAAACAAAAGGAATCCAAGGAGGACCACACCAAGATACATCATAATTAAAAAGCCAAGGGCAAAAGACAAAGAGAGAATATTAAAAGCAGCAAGAGAAAAACAGTTAGTTACCTACAAGGGAGTACCCATACGACTGTCAGCTGATTTCTCAACAGAAACTTTGCAGGCCAGAAGGGAGTGGCAAGAAATATTCAAAGTGATGAATAGCAAGAATCTACAACCAAGATTACTCTACCCAGCAAAGCTATTATGTAAAATTCATGGTCAGATAAAGAGCTTCACAGACAAGAAAAAGCTAAAGGAGTACAGCACTACCAAACCAGGATTACTTGAAATGCTGAAGGGTGTTCTTTAAGAAGAGTAAGAAGAAAAAGGTAAAAATAAAAAGTATGAACAACAAAGTGACAACAAATACATATCTATCAACCAGTGAATATAACAATTAAGTCAATAGAAATATCTGATGAACAGAATAAACTGATGAATAGAATAGAAATAAGGGCATAGAAAGGGAATGGACTGACAATTCTCAGGGGGAAGGCGAAGTGAGGGGTATGGGAAGAGACTGGACAAAAATCTTACATCTATGGATGAAGACAGTGGTGGGGATGAGGGCATGGGGTGGCAAGGAGCGGGGACCAGATGGAGGAGAGCTATGGGAGTTAAAAGAAAGTAACATCTGTAATAATCTGAACAATAAAGTTTTAATTAAAAAAAATTTTAGACAATAGTGTCTTTTTTTTAATATACTTTTTATTGATTTCAGAGAGGAAGGGAGAGGGAGAGAGAGATATAGAAACATCAATGATGAGAGAGAATCATTGATCAGCTGCCTCCCGCATGCCCCACACTCGTGAGTGAGCCTGCAACCCAGGCATGTGCCTTGACCAGAATAGAACCCAGGACCCTTCAGTTCACAGGCTGACGCTCTGTACATGGAGCGAAACCAGCCAGGGCAAAAATGTCCTTTAAACAATATGTTTTCCTTAAATAAAAAGGGCAAAAATGTCCTTTAAACAATATGTTTTCCTTAAATAAAAAGGGCAAAAATGTCCTTTAAACAATATGCTTTCCTTAAATAAAAGTGCTTATTTTGCTCTTATTCAATTGGCACAAAATAAAGATTCACCCATGTAATGAAGCATTTTTTAATTTATTGGAGGTTGTTGGATGAAGACACAAAAAACAAGGACATCTGATGGCAAAGTATCCTCTCATAACCACGCCAACAAGAAAAAAAATAGCACAAAAGTTGGATAAATGTAACAAAAACAAAGGAACAAACAAATGTGGACTTTTGAGTATATCTAAGAAAACCAAAGGAGACAGGAGTCAGCGCGCTGGAGAGAAGGGGACCCCAGGCGGAAGCTCCGCAGTTGCTGCTGTTTCCCTGCAGCGCCTTTGATGATTCATCAGCTGCACGAGGCAAGAGAACAAGAAGGCAAGACTAAATGAAACTCAACAACACGAAATCTAAGTATAAGTTTCACGGTGTCGTGGCCTTGGGAGATGAGTAAGGAATCAGGGGTTGCCAAGGCGGAAAAGACCCTGAGAAACATTCCACGTTTTCCAATGAAACCCCCAAAAAGCTACACTTCAGGAGCAAGGGCAAAGCAAAGCAAACCAGCCCCAGGAAAGCCTGAATCCCGCCCTAAATTGTACAGCCCTGACTGCAACAGGATCCGCTGGTACTCTTTGTCACAAAACAAAGCAACTTTCCATATGAGCAACTATACACCTGCTTTTGCCCCACGCTGTATTTTTGTCACAGGAATGGCACATTTTGATTAGAAAACGATGAATAGAGGTCACGGGTCAAGCCAAAAAAATTCCAGCTCCCCATACGCTTACTGGGACATTTGGGTGTTCTTCCTCACTTGCGGCTGTTGCCACCAGGAATTCCATCGCTTTGGGCCCAGACATTGCGCTCGCCCGGGGCCTGGGCTTTCCTTCCCGGGACCGGGCCTCTGGAAGCAGTCACTAGGCGGAGCCTGGGCGCAGGGACGCACCCAGATGCGCAGGGACACGCCCGCCCCTCCCTCCCCGCAGCCCCCAGCTGCTCCCCAGGGTGGGCGCAGGCAGCGCTTCTGAGACCAAGGCCGTCCAGGGCGGCTAAGGAGAGCAACCGTGTGCCTCTGAGGTCACCCACGGCCCTCCACACTGCCCCCAGCACCCGTGTCGGTGTGGAGAGGCCACCCATGGACGAGACAACGTCAAGCAAGCACCTTAGAAACGAAGGTCAGGAGATTCCACTCCGGTGACGTTGGAACACGATGCGGACGGGAGACCTGAGGAAGGGCAGCACCTCCACCAGCCGCTCGGCATTTGTCAAAAGGAAGAAATGACGCCCTGCCCCATCCTCCCGCCCGGCGGTGCCCGCGCGCCCCGCCCCCTCCTTCAGTGCCCTTGCTCGCTAAGAGCGCTCACACCTGGAGACCAAGGGGGCTGCACCTGGGGTCCAGCAACTGCAGCCCGCACGCCGCCCTCTGCTCCTGTGAACTATTCTGAGCCAAAACCCCCAGCTCCGCCACAGGTGTTAACAGGTGGAACTCCCCGCTCACGTGTCCTAGGCGGCTGCTCATTCCCCAGGGCACCCGCAATGGCCTGGCAGCCACATCTCAGCCCTAGCAGCTCTGCTTCTGAAACGGACAGACCTCCAGGTAGACGGGTCCGAGAAAACGCACGATGACCAGAAATCTACGAGAAGGTGCCGCTTGAGGTCCCACCGATTAGGAACTTGATTGCGAGAGGTTTTCTTTTTTATTATTCTTCTTTTAGTTTCAGTTTTTTAGAGAAAGAGGAAAGGAGAGGGAGAAAGAGATTTGCGATCAGCTGCCTCCCACACGCCCCTACTGGGGATGGAGCCCACAACCAGGGCATGTGTCCTGACCAGGAATCAAACTGGCGACCTTTTGGTGCATGGATCCTGCCCCACTGAGCCACACGGACCAGGGCAGGTTGTTTTTACTGTTGAATTCGAAGGTCCTTTATGTGTTCTGGATAAGTCCTTCATCAGTGAGCCTTTCGCAGATATTTCCTCCCAAGCTGTGACCTGCTCCTCTTGCCATTGTCTTTCTCACAGCAGTTTTTAATTTTAATGAAATCTAGTTTATGTTACTTGTTTCATGGATTGTATCTTTGGTGTTTGTATCCAAATGGATGAATTTGTTATATTTTCTCAAAAGGTTAAAATCTGAAAATAAATCCACAGTAAGATGGGCAGGGAGCTGGATGCTCACTGAGGAGCAGGAGGATGTGGCATAAGCACTCCCACCCACCTCAGTCCAGACAAAGGGCCAGGCTGGGCTGTGGAGCTCACTGCTGAGCTGAAGCCAAGCCAGCCACAGGCAGCCCTGCTCAGCCAGGGGACTGCTCACACACAAGCCCCAAAGGAATTATTTTTGCTACTTGTTTGATTTGCCCCGTTCTTTAAAGTGATGCATTTCCAACTATACATTCCTGTCTCAATTGTAAGGACAACCTGATACCATGGTAATTAATGAATTATTAATAATAGGAAAGGAGCAAAGGGAAGGCCAGACATTATAGGCATGTTTCCTGGGAAACGCTGGAAGAAGGGGACTGGACAGAGGGAAGGTGGACCCGTGTCCGGTAAAGTCAGCTAAAGTTATTTTTTAATCCATATAAAATTGGTATAAGACTACACAAATTTTCATGAAAGCATAGTTAGTGCAAATATATAATAACTAAAGGTCCAATGCATGAAATTCATGCACAGGGTGTGGGGGGGAGGGGAAAGCCGGCCTGCACCCTCTCGCAATTTGAGACATTCCTCTTGCAATCCGGACCACTGGCTCCTAACCACTGGGATGCCTGCCTGCCTGATCACCCTAACCACTTGCCTGCCTGCCTGATTGCCCCTATCCACTCTGCATGCCTGCCTCATTACCCCTAACCACGCCTCTCTGCCCCTAACCACTCTGCCTGCCTGCCTGATCACCCCTAACCCTCATCCCCTGTCACTGCAGCTTCATCTGGAAGGATGTCCAGAATGATGTCTGGAAGGTTGTTAGGCTGTCCAGTCTAATTAGCACATTATACTCTTATTATTATTATAGATTATTAAATGTGATAAAATTACACCACAAACCAATATTTATGAGAACTCTGAATGAGATGAACACCAGGTCAGGCCCAACTACAGAGGGAAGTGGTGAACATGAAAATAGGGCAAAGCAAATATGCAAATTTCTATGGGCAGGAAAGATTCTAACTTGAAGTGAAAAGTAAAATAGTCACCCAGATATGAAGTCTCAGCTTTAACACTTGCATCAATATTGAAATAAAGTAGACCTTTCTATGGGCTCAGTTTCCCCCTAAATCCTAAACCCCAATGCAATGGCATATGGAAGTGGGGCCTGTAGGAGGTGCGTGAGTCATGAGGATGCAGCCCTTATAAAGAGACCCCCAGGAGGCTCCTCCCTATGACCATGTGAGGACATGAAGGAGCCAGGAAGAGGGCTCTCAGCAGACGTGGAACCTGCAGCCACCTTGATCTCAGACTTCCAGCCTTCAGAACTGTGCAAAATGAATTTCTGTTGCATAAGCCATCCTATCTGCAATATTTTTAAAAAATTAATTTTAGAGAGAGAGAAAGGGAGAAAGAGAAACTGATGTGAGAAGCATTGATTGGTTGCCTCCTGTATGTACCCTGACTGGAGATCAAGCCAACACCCTGGGTATGTGCCCTGACCAGGAATCGAACCCACAGCCTATTGGTGTATGAGATGACGCTCTGACCAGCCAAGCCAACCAGCCAGGGCCGGTCTCTGGTATTTCTGTTACAGCAACTCAGATGGATTAAGTGGTTCTCAACCTTCTAGCCCTTTAAATACAGCTCCTCATGTTGTGACCCAACCATAAAATCATTTTTGTTACTACTTCATAACTGTAATGTTGCTACTGTTATGAATCGTAATATAAATATCTGATATGCAGGATGGTCTTAGGCGACCCCTGTGAAAGGGTCATTCGACCACCAAAAGGATCACGACCCACAGGTTGAGAACCACTGGATTAAGACATATCTACACAGTAAAAAAAAAAAAAACATTTTTCACAAGAAATATTATAACAGAGGCTATTTGCTTGTTTCCAAACAATAGAACAAATTATAAAGGTATAATTTTTTTAATACTAATTACTTTGTGACTGTGACCAAATAATAGTTTCTGAAACTCCAGTATAAAGAGATCACTGGCAACTTTGTAGACCAATGTAAATATATGATAAATAACTGACCGCTGTTATTTATTCATAAGCTGTGAGGGAAGTGTACATATTCTTTCCTGAAGGATAAACAATGCAATGCTTTGTTCTTCTGAGCTCCTAGGAGCCCCTTCCCACTACAACTGTAGCAAGTGCATAGCATGGTCACTTAGACGAAGCCTCTGGCGCTGTGTTGGCCTCCGGGAAGGGGAGTAGGCTTGCATGGAGGGCCCGGAGGGGACCCAGCAGCACCTGGGCCTGTACTGCTCACAGGCTCAGGCTCAGGGCAGCAATAACCGTAGGAGGTGATAAATGTGCCCATTGTGTTGATTAGTGGACTGCATATCAGAGGTAGAAGGGCGAACAGATCACACAGTGAAGAACAGGAAAAGTTCAGTCAAAACCCAGTCATTCTGACTCACAGTCAGCGCTTGGCCTTGTGCATCTCTGTGCCTGCGCCTCCCACCCGCCACGGAGCCCGAGGCAGCGCTCCCCGTCTGTTTCCCCAGCCACTGCCAGCAGCTTCTCGTCTGTCCCTCACTCACTGTCTCCTTAACCCGTAATTGTCTTCCCTTATGCCCTTTCCTTTCTCAATTCTCACCCAAGGACATGCTCTTATTGATTTTAAAGAGAGAGGAAAGGTGAGAGAGAGAAACATTGATCCGGTCGGTTGCATCTCATACAGGTCCCGATCAGGGCTCAAACCCACAACCTTTAGGTGTGTGGGACGATGCTCCAACCACCTGAGCAACCTGGCCAGTAGCTCCCTTCCTTATGCCAAAGTGATCACTGCTCCCATCAGAATCTACATTGCTTTCAGTGATCACACGTGACTCACTAACCTCTGTTCCCTTTGGCTTCAAGTAAAGCCTTTCTTTCCCAGGAGGGGACCCCTCTCATTCTGTCCACTTTCCTCCCCTCAACTTACAACAGAATTCTGAGCACACAGGCTTCTGCCCCTCCCAGAGAGCCTGGCTGAGGTCAGGTGGCAACGCCACATCTCCCTGGGAGGCAGGGCGTGAGATCTGCAGGGCACCTGGCCTCTAAGCAGCCTGAGTCCACCAGCCAGACGAGTCCCCAGGGGACAGGCCCCAGCACTGCTGAGCGCGCTTAGCTCACAGCTCCTCCTAATGGTTTTCAGACGACATTCCCTCCGAGAGAACATCTTTAATTGGAGAAAGTAGGAGAAAAGAACAATTGGGCCTAGTTTTCCCAGAGAATTTTAAACTGTTCTTCACAGCTCATGTACACGTTTCTCTCTCCTTCTACTCTTTCGGCAGCCCCCACAAACACACAGGCATGTGTTGTTGTTGTTTTTTTCCAGAAATTAGTCATTTATCAAATAAATCAATTAGTTATTTATAAAAAGAAACCAATTTTTTTTTACCCAAGCAGTCCTTAACTGCATGTTAGACGCTGGTGGGGGTACAGGCAACGCACTCAAGCACAGACATGTGGGAGGGCTGAGTTGCCCAACATTCTCCTTGTTATTGGTCAAGTTTAGCAAAGTCTCTGATGTTTCCAAGACTGTCCATTGAAACCTACTCATCTTTAGAAAAAAGAAAGAAATTCACATTCTATATGTCAGATCGAACTTCCCAAAACAGAAGTCAGGACACAGCTGCCGCACCCCAACCAACTCCATGCAGCCGCTGACAGGTCACCCCAAATCACCGCACCCACAGTCCACTCCCCACCTGACCCTCCCAAGGGCTGGTCACACCAACATTAAATACCCACATGACATCTGCCTTTGCGCCTGCTCCTCCCTCCCTCGAGCAACACAACACACCCACCTCCTTGCCCACTTGTTTGCGATGTGCCATCCTGGGCCACTTGCTCTGGGTCCTCCCTTATGGGACCTGCTGGGCTGGCTGTCATATCCTCCACAACCTGTTGGGGTCGCTGCACAGGGAGGATTCTGTCGTTGCCATGGTGCTCACTCCCCTACTAGGAGTAGTGCTTCTTCCTACACTGACCATTCAGGAGATACATGTGTGTTCATGCTTTCACTCGTACATGGAATGTCAGCTCCCCCGAAGGGAAAAGATGGTGAGTTCACACTGCAACCCCATCCCAAGAATGCTGCTGGAAACCTTTAGCATTCCAAAGTGTGTGCTGATTTCATGAGGTTAGGTGTGGAAAATAATCAGTCAAAATTATTTAGAAATTAAAATTGCAAGTGATGTTTTAGCTCATAGCTTTCAATGTTCATCCATGAGTCATTTCCTTCTCCTTCTGAAATACTTATACACTCAGCAAAACCATCGACCTTGGTGTACTGCCCCTCAGTGTTCATCTGGGGACTGAGCACAAACACACAACAATCTGACTCCCTGTCCCTGGAACCAGTCAAAGCAGCTACAAAGAACACATTCCAGTGCTGGGTCTTGAAGAGACCTCCAGTCTCTCTGGTTCATCCCATCTCCACATCTGTAATTCTTCCACGGGGAGCCCTCCAGTGCTCTTCCATAGAGTTTCCCTCTCCTTACCCAAGGATATGTTTTTATTGATTTTAGAGAGAGACAGAGAGAGAGAGAGAGACATCAATGTGAGAGAGAAACATTGATCTGTTGTCTTCCATACCTGCCCCAACCAAGGATCGAACCTGAAACCCAGGCATGTGCCCTGACCAGGGATCAAACCCTCACCCTTCACTGCACAGGAATCTTATGCTCCAACCAACCAAGCCACACTGGGCACTTCCTACCGTTTTTTAAATTATTCAGAGTCCTTTCCATTGCTCACAATGTAAAATCCTAACTAACATACCTGATAAACTTATACTCATATGCCTTCAAATACATTACTTAATAGGAGTCTCCCAACTCTCTCTCTCTCTCTCTCTCTCTCTCTCTCTCTCTCTCTCTCTCTCTCTCTCTTTTGTCTCCCTCATCTCTCCCACACTGTCTACTCTGTACACACGTCCCAGTTATGCCTTGCCCTTTGGTTCCTCCAGCCCTTCCTCTCAGGTGACCTCTCCCGGATGCACCCTTTCCCATGATTTTATTGTTTCAAACTCAGTTATCCTTCCTCCCCTCCAGCACTGTTGACTCAGAGCTGCTCAGCTGAGGTAGAAGGTAAGAATTCATCAACATAGCGAAGGCAAATCACACTGAGTAATCAATGAGCAATAGTTTCTTCATCTTGTCCGGCAGAGTTACATGTCTTCAAAAGAGGCTACTGTTACCCCAAATTGATTTCTTTTTGTTAAAATCACAGGCAGAATGACAAAGTGGAGATTTTTAGAGAGTGTAAGGTAGTTGCTTTTAAAAAGTGTTGTCACGTCATGAAGTTGCCCAGCAAGCCAGTCATGGTTCAGTGAGTCCCAGGCAAACGCAGGGCTACAGACCTGACAATGTGCCACCAAAGCCCAGGTCTCAGCTGAACTACGTGTGAACATAAAGCAACTTAGCCCACTCGATGGGCCCACAGGGTCGCAGAGAGACGTATAATATTACCCAACATGGCCCACACGCACTGAAAGGCCCCATCTCCTCTCCCGAGGAGAAAAAACAATGATTTGTTTCTAACCAATAAAATCTGGCCAAGGTCAGGTCTCTACAGGCCCTTGATTCGCTTACATAAGATTTCAGTTTAGCAGAATGAGACTCTTCCTGGCTGGCTTTGAAGATGGAAGCTTCCTGCTGTGGAGGGTCTGAGCGAGGGCCACACAGCAGGTCTGTGGCACCTCTAGGAGCCCTCCACTGAGAGCCAGGAAGAGAGCAGAGACCTCAGTCCTACAACCACATGAAACTGAATTCTGCCAACAACACAGGTGAGCTTGGAAGGTGACCTCATGTTCCAGAAAGGAACACTCCCATGCAAGCCTGGATTGAAGCCTGTGACATGAGCAGAGGACCTGGCCAAACTTGCCCAGAGAGATAATAAACATATATTGTTTAATGCCATTGAGTTGATGATAATTCGTTACACAGCAACAGAAAATGAATAACTAGTGTACGAAGACGACAAGATAAAAAGCACATTCCATAGAAGAACCAACACGAATTATAGACTTAACCTATACACTGCTCTTTTACTCGCCAGCTTTTCTGTCATATCCACCTCAAAGCAGTGATGTGAGGCTTAAATCAGAAATTTTATAGAGAGAAACTATGGCTTTGTGTGAACATTAAACATCCCATAAAGTGAGTTCCCTTTTCAGGTGCTCCACTGTTGTCATTCAGTGCCTGGGTTGCAGTTACAGTACACTGACCTCCAAACAGCTAACTTTAAAAAGATAAAAAACCATTCGAAAGATTCCTATATAATAAAAGCTCAGTGACTGAATGGCAGAACCACCAGAATGACCAGTCAACCAGTCGCTTGATGCACACTGACCACCAGGGAGCAGATGCTCAATGCCGGAGCTGCCCCCTGGTGGTCAGTGCACTCCCACAGTGGGAGTGGTCACTCAGAGGGTGGGTCCACAGCCAATCCCTGCAGGCCATGTCCCCCTACCAGTGCACGAATCCCATGTACCAGGCCTCTAGTTTAACTATAAGAAGTAATATATTAAAAATACTTAGAGTCCCGGCTGGTGTGGTTCAATTGGTTGGGTGTCATCCTGTGCACCAAAAGGTGCCAGTTTTGAGTCTTAATCAGAGCACATGCCCGGGGTTGTGGGCTCAATCCCCAATAGGGGGTGTGCAGGAGGCAGCAGATCAATGTTTTGCTCTCATCATTGACGTTTCTCTCTCTCTTCCTCTCTTTCTAAAAATCAATTTTAAAGTATCTTTAAAAATACTTACAATTTCTTTAGGATTGCCAGTAATTCTTCTACTTTCTCTTCAAAGTTTTTGGGTCCACTTGGATGGTCACCAAGCACTTGTTTAACGTAGATAGCTATGTTGTGAGCATCGACCTCCAATTGTTGGCGCTGACTGTCTTCTGTGTCCTCAGATGGTTTTCTAGATGAGAAAACACATTATTTACAGTTTTGCACATAAAATGCTAACATGAACTTTTGCTTCATTGTCAAGAGTAGAAATCACTCCTGTGACATAATTTGACATTTTATTTATTTTATCTTTATTGTTGAAAGTATTACATAAGTCCTCCTTTTGCCCCATTGACCCCCTTCTAGCCTGCCCCCATCTCCCATCCCAGGCCTTCACCACCCTATTTTCTGTGTACATGGGTTATGCATATATGCATACAAGTTCATTGGTTGAACTCTTCCCACTCACCCTCCCCTGCTTTTGCTCTAAAGTTCCTCAGTCTGTTCCAAGCTTCTAGGTCTCAGCATCTATTTTATTCATCATCAGTTTATTTCATTCATTACATTCCACATACGAGTGAGAGCATGTGATACTTATCTCTCTCTGACTGGCTTATATCACTTAGCATAATTCTCTCCAGGTCCTTCCATGCTGTTGCAAATGGTAAGACTTCTTTCTTTTTTTTACTGCTGCATAGTATTCCATGGTGTGAATGTACCACAGCTTTTTATCCACTCATCTACTGATGGGTCCTTGGGCTGTTTCTAGATCTTAGCTATTGTAAATCATGCCGCTGTGAACATATGGAGTGTACACATTCTTTCTGATTGGTGTTTCTGGTTTCTTAGGATATACTCCTAGAAGTGGGATCACTGGGTCAAATGGCAGTTCCATTTTTAATTTTTTTGAGGAAACTCCATTGGTCAGGTCCAGGGGAAAGGCTCAGGGATAGGCGTTGGCCTGGAAACAGGAAAGTAAATCCACACTGTCCTTGCAGTCAGCACACACACACACACAACGTGCACACACACAACGTGCACATGCGGGAGCCTCACTCGCCGCTCCAGTGCCCCTGGAAGTTAGTGGCTCCGTTTCAGGTTTTCTGTTGTTCACAATAGCAGCAGACATTAACATCAACACATATTTGAGTCCTTAAATGTACTGGCTACTCTGCTAAACATTATACTAGTGCACACATATCTCCTAACGTCAGTCGTATGAGTAAACGGCATTAGAACCCATTTGTAAAATAAGGAAAACACAGCTTGTTTTATATAATGTGTCTGACCACTTGTAGCTGGTAGAGCTGGACAGAGTTTTTAATCTACCTAAAGGTCCAGGATATGAAAGCTGAATAGTGAAGATCTTATGTGATGTGCACAGAAAGGAGGTACCTTAGCCTAACTTATAAAACTAAGTTAAATAAAGCCCCAATTACTCCCTGCCACCCCTTTCGCAGAACCTCAGCCATCCCATCCACAGGACCCAGAGCCCTCCTTAAAGCGCTGGCCCCAGTGATTCCTATAGCGAGGCTACGAGAGCAAGTTCCGTAAAGCCCGCCAGTGACGAGAATGCAGGCATAACCAATGGGCTGTTCTCTTCCCAACCCTCCCTGCCCTGGTTCTCAGATACAAGTGGTGTAACCATTGCTTTCTTCTCTTCTAGCGAGGAGAAGTCGGTGGCGTGAAGGCTGGGGGAGGGAGAGATGGCAGACTTGGAGGCAGCTCTGTGGAATGAGGCCCCTGGACCTGGGTTCTGGCAGGGTTTGTCCCCTGTGTGTGCAGGAGGCTGCTGGGTAAATCGAAGTCCACCGAGGGATTCAGAATCATCCCAAGGGTCCTCCAGACACTGAGGCCAACCAGGAGATGTCAAACCACTGAAGCAGCAGAAACAAATGCGTGGCACACAATTTAATTGGTTGATTGGTGATTACGGGGTGCCTTATGCTCTTCAGAAAACAGAAGAAAATAACCCCCATCATCATATTTATTTAACAAAACTAGCAACAACGCAATATGCATAGTCTAAAAGTTCCAGTCAGACAAAATTCAAAATCATGGCATAAGAGGCTAATGAACGACTGTGCAAGCAGGCAAAGCAAGCAGGGTGTCTCAGGAGGCCATGGGCATTTTGAAGAAATATCTAACGTGGGTTTCCACAATTCTGTGAATGTTTAGTTATCTGTTTCCTCAATGACTATCATTTTCTTAAACATCTGGTTTCCTCTGGAAATAAAATGATGTGAAGATGCATTGATTCAAAGTCTATACCTTTTCTTGTTGTTTATAAAGGGTGATATTAAATTTATTGAAGCAAACAACGCAGTGATTTTTAAAATTGTTTGTCATTGTTGAAAAAAAGGTAGACTTTTGTGACAGGTGTATAATTCTACGTGAGTTTCTGTCATCTAAAACTCATGCTCATGATGAGCTGGGACAGGGAAAGGCCTTTCCCATGCCACCTGTGAGGTGCAATACTAATACCATCTTCTCCTAAGTAAGAGCTGAGTGCACTCAATGGTCAGAGACTATTCCAAAGCCAGGTTGCTGCTTTGGAACAAAACAAAAACTCAAGTCCAAGTCTTCTGGGTTCAAACTCAGGGTTCCTTCTAAAAGCATGTGTCCATGCATTCAATTCCCTGCAGCTGTGACTAGACCACAATGTGCCGCGGTCCATGAGTCAAACACATTCAGAAGATGGAGGCAACCTAACTGATGTGCCAATCGGCTAACACTCCGCGGCGTTATTTCCTTTGCCAATGTTTTATTTTCTATGTTTGCCTATATAGTCATAATTAAAATTGTTATCTCCTACTTATGTCATTCTTGTTCAATCTTTTGCATGGCAAATTTACGAGCTAATTTTCATTGTATATACTCCAGGATAATTAAATTGCAGAATAATTACTTTTTTCTTAAAAAGAAGTTCTAATGATATCATGTGGGCTTGCTTTTGTTGCGGAGGGGGGCTGTTAATTTTTACTTTTGTGGCTTTTTTGCTTCAAAAAATACTTTTGAAGAGTACTTTTCACAGCTACTTATACCAGCATTTTCACAATTATTTATACCATCTTTTATTAATTCTATCTTCTTAAATAAGTTTAGTACATAGTTTTTAGAAAACTAGCCAGTAGCATCTAGATTATCAAATTCACCTCATTACATAAAGTATTATATCATAATTTACAATTTCCTTCATTTCCTTGTATTATGTGCATTATCTTTCTCATTCCTAATAGTATTTCTGCTTGTTGTCTTTAATAGACAAGACTAGTTTATTCTTGTTAATGACAACCCTGAGGAAGCAACACACTTATTAGTCCCAATAATCACCACGTCACTAAAACTCCTGCAAAATGGCCACATGGGTCTGCCTTCCCCCATCCCCCGCTGCCCCCCATCGTCACTATCCCAGGTCAGCTGCCCCCCCCCCCATCACTCTCCCAGATCAGCTGCCCCCTCATCACTCTCCCAGGTCGGCTGCTCCCCACCATCACTCTCCCAGATCAGCTGCTCCCCACCATCACTCTCCCAAGTCAGCTGCCCCCCATCATCACTCTCTCAGGTCGGCTGCCCCCCATCATCACAAGCGCAGCTCAGAGTCCATCTGTCCCTCTGCACACGTGCCACGCCCACCTCCTTTACCTATGCTCCTCCTGTTGGGAAAGTCTGGGCAGTCTGATTTTTCTCTTCAGGAATATTTTGGAGTAATTCTTTATAATATCACTGTGAGCTGAGAGGATACTCAGAGAACTCTGACTTCAAAAAAAGAGACAAAGAAATTAAGTTGTAAGTATCATTGGATAACAACCCTCAAGGGGAAGACTTTGACTCAATACATACATCTTAATCCTATACTACTTAGTCTAAGAAGCAAATAATAATATGAAACACACCTTATGCTTTAATAATATCACTGTGGAAATTGTCAATAGTGTTTTTCAGTGAGAAATGGTTTAAGAATGTCAAATTCATGCAGTCTATGTAAAAACTGCTATTTTGAGTTGGCCCTCCTGAAACTGTCATCTCTGTCATTGAGGTAAAACACAGCAGGCGCCCAGCTGCTGTCGCTCAGAGGTGAGCATGGTCCCATGCACCAGGAGGTCGCTGGGTCAATTGCTGGCAGACACTTACTAGCTGTGGGCTGCATCCCCACAGGAGGCAGCAATCCATGTTTCTCTTTTCTCTCCCTCTCCCTTCTTCTCTCTGAACCAACAAAAACATATTTAAAAAATAAAAATAAAACATAGCAGACAACTAAAATTCCTCCAAAATGATCGGCGTATATTTTACATATACATTCCTGGGAAGTGTATTTATCTGAACATTTGCAATGATTGATGACAATCTGCTGCCTATTTTTTTTAGAACTGGGAAAAAGATGTTTTAGACCAAAAGATTAACATTTTCCCAAGTCCCTCAGATCTCGGGAGTCATCAGAAGCTTTCTGTGAGACTTCTGGCACCTTTCCTGGAAATAAGATCTGCAGGCACCAGGGGCCAGGCTGCTGGGCCTTAAACCCTCCCCAAGGGGTGCTGTGGCAGCCAGAGCCCAGCCCACTGCAAATTCTCAACATGTCACAGCAAGGCCCACTGTCAGTCAGGGTCAGGCAAGATATTTGCTTCTGGAATGCCTGCCTCATTCACTCTTCCATTGACAACCACTGCAAAAAGTTGGTCGATTTTTAAAATGCCAACCAATTCATGTTGCCAGCTTATTTCAATAATTATCCAAAATGATCACACTTAAAATTCAACAGTGACAACATCACAGTCGATATTTGCCTCAGAGCTGTGAATGTACAAATCCTTAAGGGAACACATTTCTTATTTCATTGTCAATATAACTAAAAACAACACAGAGTAAAATATTTAACAGCTTTTTTTCTCTCAGCCAAAGTTCCTAAAACACTTTATTAATTCTTTGCAAATAGTATGTATTTTAAGAAAACCATTTAACTTAATTTGACTTAATTATTCAGATATTCCGTGTGAATGTAATTTGACATTAGACATTTCTCTCCTCCTTAACTTATAGAGAGACACTGACCAAGAATCTACTCTTTTCAAATCCAACCACTTATATCACTGGAAGCTTTTCCAAGATCTTTTATTTTTTTCTTTCTTTTTTCCATTTGGAGCTGGCATTCTACAGCCATGCATTTTACCCATCTCCCTCTCATACACTGGGTACTTGTTATGTGCAAACACTTACGCGCACTAAGACCTTAACATCGTCTTTGTCTCATTGTAATTTATGGAACCTGACAGGGCTGATGTACCTCACTGCCCATTTCACCTGTAAAGAACCTGAAAACTTAATAACTTGCCTAATCCATTGAACAGAGAACCAGAGGATGCAGGGTACAAATGAAAAATGAATCGATTTCAAAATCCATTCTCGTTTTGGATTATATATGCTCGCCCCTAAACAATGAAACATGCCAGTTCTCACTATGTGCCACTCACTGATCTAGACCGTTCACATGCATCAGGTCATTCAATCCCTACACAACTAGATGAGCAGACACTCCTCTCTCTCCCACGTCATAGACAAAGACACTGAGGCCCAAGAAGAACAAAGCGTGGTCCAAGGCCACGCAGCTGGGACCAGGCAGAACTCTTCGCCTGAGGCCCAGAGGCACCAGGGCTGAGGAGGAGGCAGGGATGCGAGAGAAAAAGTCCTTCTGGGGAGAAACCCACAGAGAATCAAAGAAACATGTCCTCCTCACTTTCTCAGAGAAAGAAGCAACAGCAAGACGGACAAAAATATGGAAATAATTTGAAGGGGTTAAGAGAGTGTGACACTGAAAGGTGGTTATGAGGGTATGATACACAAAGATGGTGAAGTGGGTATGACAGAGACAAGGTGAAGGGGGGTGACACAGAGACAAGGTGAAGGGGAGTGACACAGAGATGGGATGAAGGGATGTGACACAGAGATGGGGTGAAGAGTGTGACACAGAGACAGGGTGAAAGGGTGTGACACAGAGATGGGGTGAAGGGGTGTGACACAGAGATGGGGTGAAGGGGTGTGACACAGAGATGGGGTGAAGGGAGTGTGACACAGAGATGGGGTGAAGGG
>PVJC01035264.1:0-18362 GCA_004026665.1 Murina feae
AGAGAGAGAGGAGGGAGGGAGGAAGGGAGAGAGAGGGGTGAGGGGGAGAGAGAGAGAGAGAAGGAGGGAGGGAGGGAGGGAGGGAGAGATAGGGAGAAACATTAGTATGAGAGAGAAACATCGATTGATTGCCTCCCATGTGCTCCCAACTGGGGACAGAACCTGGAACCGAGATGTGTGGCCTGACCAAGAATCGAACCCACAGTCTTGGTGTATGGGAGGACCCTCCAACTAACTGAGCCATCTGGCCAGGGCACAATGTGGATTTTATTTTATCATAGCCTAATTGACTAATTTAATTATGGTAAAATATAGAAACTTTGCTTTAGTTTTCTCCCCTCTCCTATCTGTTGTTAGTATTGTCATATATGTTAAATTTGTTTGTATTACAAGGCCAACAATACAATTTTATAATTTTTGTAGGTGTATGTCTTTTAAAGCTGTTAAGAGAAGAAAAAGTATTTAAACTGTTATATTTGCAAATAAATTTATATTGCCTAAGAGAGCAATATAATCCATTAGAATAGTTAGAAAATATCAAAATTTTCATATCAGTCTGCACATATAATAGTGTAGTATTCATTCATTTTAGGTTCTTGAAAGATTGCAGTAAACAAGATAATGTAGTACCTGTTAAGGAGACAGACATTAAATGATTCCCCGTCAGGGTGCAAGCCCAAGTTTTGAGCTCGATACCCAGTTGGGGGAAGTGCGGATGCAGCTGATCAATGTTCACTTTTATGTTGAAATTGTTCTCTCTCTCTTCCTTTCTCTCTAAAAATTAATAAAAATTAGTTTTTTAAAAGCAACATATAAAGAAATAAAGTAATTTTAGTCTGAAAAACAATGAAGAAATGAAATAGGGTAATGAGATATCAAATAGAGAATGATAGGGCAGCTACATGAAAATGGAATATAAGTTTGGAGAGGGGATCCAAGAGGGAAATGTCTCCTGCAGGAGTGGTATTTGAAGTGATATCTGCATGATGGGTAAGGAGGGTTCTGTCTGTTGATGATCTGGAAGAGCCTTGTACCCTATAGAACAGGAGGTTTAGAATAAACTTGATGTGTTGCAGGAATAGAGCCAGTGTGGCTGGAGCTCAGGGATCAGTGAAGGAGCGATGAGGGATGGATGAGGTCAGAGACATTGGGTGGGCTAGCTCTGATTGATCTATCTAATAAAAGAGTAATATGCAAATTAACCCTCCCTTATGCCCACAAGCCATGCCCACCAACCAATCAGGAGCAAATATGCAAATTAACTCAACTAAATGGAGGCAGCCACAGAGCTGGAGTTGTCCTGGGCAATGGAGGAAGCCAGGGCCCTGAGGGCCCTGAGCTCTATTCAAGGCTACAAAATTTCAATTATAGAAGATAAACAAACCCCAGATATCTGCGGGGCTGGGACCTTGGGTTGCCAGGGGCAACTCAGGCTTCAAGGGGGGGGGAACCAAGGCAACATAGTTTCAATTACAGAAGTCAAATAAATCCCAGATATCTGCTTCCAGCCAGGCACCCCAGTAGGGACCCAAACCTTGAAGGGGCTGTGAGCAGCCTGAAAATGGCCCTCAGCCCCTCACCCAGGCTGGCCACACCCACATGGGGTGAGGGTCCCCACTGGGGGGCTTGGCAAGCCTGCAAACAGCCATCAACCCCTCTCCCAGGCTGGCCAGGCACACCAGCAGGTGGACATCTCCCGAGGGGTCCCAGACTTCGAGAAGGCACAGGCCGGGCTAAAGGACCGCCCCCCCCCCCCCCCGAGTGTACAAATTTTTGTGCACTGGGCCTCTAGTCTTTATATAAAAGAATTTAGATTTTTTTCTAAGTGTGGTGGGAATCCACTGGAAAAATATAGCAGTGACCTTGATTCTTGACTAAAAGTTTATTTACAACTCAGTATTCAGTTATTTTTCTTTAACAGTTTCTGAGTGTGAGTAAATAGATGTAGGATTTAAAAATAAATAAATAATTTTAGCTTCATAAAGAATATCAGGGAAAATAACTTCTTCCTTGTAATTTAACTCTCTAAGAATAAGATAAAATACCAATATGTATAAAACTTTAAATTTGTAATACAGTTATAGCAATGGCAAATGTTCTTGTGTTAACTTCAACCAATTTATATTAGTATTATAAAACTATACTTTCAACTATAATTATGGTCTAAAATATACAGAAAACTTCATGTAGTTGTATCGTGACTGACTTTCTGAATAACTTGGTATGAAAACATCTTTTATTATTTCACTAGTACAAACTGTCATGCTTATTTTTATTTGGCTAACTAATATTAACATAACATTATAAATTTAAATTACTTCATATTAGTGTGGAATAGAATATTTTTGGCGGGGTGGAGAGAGAGAGAAACATTGATGTGAGAGAGATTTATCAGCTGCCTCCAGCACACCCCCTACTGGGGATTGAGCCTGCAACCCGGGCATGTGCCCTGACTGGGAATTGAACCAGGGACCAGTGATGCTCAATCCACTGAGCCACACTGGCAGGGCCAGGCATACTTCATTTTATTGCACCCCAGAGGTGCTGTGCTTTTTACAAATTAGTGGCAAGACCCAGCACCAGCAAAAAGATTAGAACTGGCTTTATTGTGCTGTTTGACTTATTGCAGTGGTCTGGAACCAAGCCCACAATATCTCTGAGGTATGCCTATGTATATTAGAGATGATAAAATAGAAGAAGAAACCAGGAGCAAGAATAAGTTGAGCTAGAGTTTAACATTGTTTTCTATTATGTGCCAGACACTGTTTTGAGAAGTCTATATACAAGTGATTAAAATAGCTCTGAGGCAGCTCTAGTGGAGCTTATATTCTACTTTGTGTTAGTGGGATGGGTAGAAAGATTTACAATAAGCATGTGCAGTAGTCTCCCTCTTATCTAAGGTTTTGCTTTCTATGGTTTCAGCTACCCAAGGTTCACTGTGGTTCAAAAATATTATATAGGCCTGGCGGTTTGCTCAGTGTTAGAGCATCAGCACATGGATCCAAGGATCTCGGGTTTGATTCCCAGTCCAGGGCACGTATTTCAGTTGCAGGTCCAATCCCCAGGCCCCATCAGGGTGCTTGGGGAGGCAACCAATCAGTGATTCTCTCTCCTCATTAATGTTTCTCTCTCTCCCTCTCCTTTCCTCTCTCTGAAATCAATAAAAACATTTTTTAAAACATAAAATAGGGTAACACTGCCCTGGCTGAGCTCAGTTGGTTAGAGTCTTGTCCCAATATGCCAAGGTTTCGGGTTCAATCCCAGTTAGAGCACATAGAAGAATCGATCAGTGAATGTGTATATAAGATGTTTATCTCTCTCCCACTTCCCCCTCTCTTCCTTTCTTCCCTTCCTCCCTTTCTCTCTCTTAAAAAAAATCATAAAAAAAGAGATTCCTAACCAAAAACGAATCTACTTTGGTTTCTAAATTAGCATATATTAATTTGCTTTATTGGACTATAAATGTGTTCAAAGAACAAAACCAAAAAACTTCTCTAATCTGGTAATTTATATGTTCTATAGGCTTCTTTCTACTCAGCCATAGTCAGTGAAAATGAGGAAACTTAGAGGATCATTGCGGTAGGTTGATTGTAGGGCTAAGTTTTAGAAATGATTTAAGAAAAAGGTCACATTCATGTATTGGGAGTATAACAAGCAAATAGGATAGCGATTGTAGAATTAGTATTAAAACTCAGAATCTTTTGGGTTCTTAGCTATACTCGAAGGCCAAAGTTCCAGTATTTTCATGAGTAACCTGTCCATATTTTGAGTAATTATTTTTATAACCTTAGAGTGATGCAATGTAGATCCATCAATAAAAAAAGCAGGTTTCTCTGCTTAGCGGGCATGGCTTAGTGGTGATTGTCTATCTGTGAACCAGGAGGTCATGGATCAATTCCTGGTCAGGGCGTATGCCCGGGTTGCAGGCTCAACCCCCAGTAAGGGGTGTGCAGGAGGCAGCTGATCAATGATTCTCTCTTATCACTGATGTTTTTTTATCTCTCCCTTTCCCTTCCCCTCTGAAGTCAATAAAAAATAATACATTTTTAAAAGTAAGCTTTTCTTATAAAACTCAATTCTAGGGTGAGGGCATGAGGGCGGTCAATGGGGAGATAAGGACACATATATAACACCTTAATAAAGAAAAAACACCAACTCAATTTTATGTTAAACATGTAAAACTTTAAACTCTAAATTTCATGATTATTTAAATGTAATTTTAGGTTATAATTATTAAGACCTAGAAAGTGTATTAATTTTAGAACAGATTAGTGAAAGAAATTTTTTTAATATATATTATTTCAGAGAGGAATGAAGACAGGGAGAGAGATAGGAGCATTAGTGATGAGAGAATCATTGACCGGCTGCCTCCTGCATGCCCTCTACTAGGGATTGAGCCTGGACACCCGGCATGTGCCTTTGACTAAAATGGAACTCAGGACCCTTCGGTCCACAGGCCCACACTCTATGTATGCACTAGGCCAAACCAGCCAGAGCTGAGTGTTTTCATCTTACATTTTTGTTCTCTAATGGTGTGCTTAAATAAACTTTCAGAGCCAGTTCGTTTTTTTTATATTTTATTCCATAATCTGGATGAGTTGAGAATGTTCCAGGAAGTCTGCCTTTATGAATCTTTACATAATAATATTTGGACATTGAGATGAAGTTCTTACTATGTCATATCTACTAGTAAGCACTTAAACTCAGTCATGGTATCACTCTGTAATGATAAAGCATTTTAAACCTCCCATATATTATATGTGGGGAAGATGGTGTCCATGTCCTCTTCATCCCAGACCATTATGTTTCTGAGATCTCAAGAAGTTAAATAACTTGCTCTTCAGAAAATAGTTAACATAGCAAGTTTGAAACTGCTGTCCTTAGAGAGGCCCGTTTGCAAGGTTGGCCCTTGGCTGGCACCTGGGAACTTGGCTCCCAGGGTGTTATAACTGATAAGGGTGATTCCCTGTGCCTAGACTGTGCAAGCCATGCGGTGTCTGTTGAACACCTGCTTTTCTTCTGGGGGTCTGTAGTATTGGTGCACACAAGGCAGCGGGTGCCCCTGTGACCTGCCTGCAGTGGAACCTTGGGCGCTGAGTCTCGGATGGGCATGCCTGGGCAGAAACATTGCATGCACATTGGTGCATTTTTGTTGCTGGGGGAGAGGAGTAAGCTCTGCCTGACCTCTCTTGGGAAGGAGAGAGCATAGGAAGCTTGCAGATTGATTCCTCCACCTGTGTCTTTTTCCTTTATGATCTGCTGTATATTTTTATTCTAGCCATAAGTACAATCACCTCTGACATACCTCTTCAAGACTAAAAAGATCCTGCCCTGCTGAGGCTGAAGATTTGTGTTTTAACCTCTGTGCAAGAACTTTAGTTCCCTTTGCCTGGTGGTTAGAGTCCCAGATACAGAGCCTCTAATCCTTCAAATAAAAATCAGCATGCATTTATTACATGTTCTACAGGCCCATTCATGCCCATGTTCTAGTCCTGTGGAAGAAGCTGTAAACCTCTGACTTAATTAGGTAAAAGAAGATGATCTTGTGAATAGTTTAATGGGAGTCTAAGTGCACTTTTCCTCTTAGCTGCTTTTACAGGGGGCCTTTTTACTTAGCACTATAAAAAGTCTATATTTTGGTTGGTTCTAGGTTGTTCTTTAATATGGGTAAATTTGAATAAGGCCCATGCCTAAGAATAATTTCTTGCTAATGCAGAATTTCAGGCCAACATTTCTTTCTAAAAAACAATAAAAAGAAAATACTAATGCATATTACCCATAGATGAATATTGAAAACATTAAGTGAAAGAAGCCAGTCACAAAAGATCATATACTATTCTATTTATATGAAATAGAGAAGTAAGTCTCTAGATATAGAAAGTAGATTAGTGGTTGCCAGGGATTGGGGAATGATAGGGAGTGACTGCTAAGGGACATGGGATTGTGGTGGGGGGGGGGGAGTGCTGAAAATGTTCTAAAATTAGATTGTGGTGGTATCATACAACTTTGTGAACATACCAAAAACCATTGTGCCCTGGCCGGTATGGCTCAATTGGTTGGAGCATTGTCCCAAACACTAAAAGGTGATGGGGTTTGATTGCCATTTGGACACATACTCAGGTTTCGAGTTTAATGCCTTGTCAGGGCACGTGTGGAAGGCAACCAATCGATGTTTCTCTCTCACATCAATGTTTTGTTCTCTCCCTCCCTCTCAAATCAATTAAAAAATAAAAAATAAAAACCATTGAATTATACACCTTAAGTGAGTAAATGTGTTAATTATATCTCAATAAAGCTCTTTTAAAAATGGTAAATGCATATGCAATTCTGTTAGACTTTGCCAAATTTCACTTTCAAAGTGTTGTATCAACTTGTCTTCCCAGCAGCAATGTATAAAATTGCACAATTTTGCCAACACAATATGGTGTCATACATTTTAATTTCACCAGTCTGATAGATAAGAGAAATGATATATCGTTTTTTGAAAATTTATATTTTCTATGAGTGAATTTGAACTTTTTATATGTTAAGAGCTCGTTTTATATCTGTTTTTGTGAATTGTATATTTTCCCTGAGGCTTTTGATTCTTTATTCCTCTATTTCAAGCATTCTTTATATATTAGTAATATTAGTCCTTTGTGATGTAGCATCCCATTTCTAACATAGATTGAGTGTTCCTTGTTTTTGCACTTTATGTACACACAAGCTTTTTTATGAGAATGTGGAAGTTCTAGATCTACTGGTGGCTCCTTTCAGAAGTCTCTCTAGAACCCTCCAAAGCCAACTTGGGTGTTCCTTTTTTATGTCCCCACTGTACTTGATAGTTTCCTTTATGGCATTGACACTGTCATTCTTCTCTGTGTTTCTCCTTACTAGACTCTAAACCAGTGGTGTCTCAACCTTCTGGCCCTTTAAATACAGTTCCTCATGTTGTGACCCAACCATAAAATTATTTTTGTTGCTACTTCATAACTGTAATGTTGCTACTGTTATGAATTGTAATGTAAATATCTGATATGCAGGATGGTCTTAGGCGACCCGTGTGAAAGGGTCATTTAACCGCCAAAGGTATCGCAACCCATAGGTTGAGAACTGCTGCTTTAAACTGTTTGAAGGCTGAGTTTTTACTTCATTTTTGTGTTTCTGACATAGTACTGCTTAGCATATGGTAAGTATTCAATAAGTATTATTGGAAGAACTGGTATAGTAAGAGATAGGAAAGAGATGATGTCATTGTAGGAGAAAAAACTGTCCTTGGAGGACAAGTGCAATTTGAATAAATGAAGAGGACATTCCTGGTGACAGGAGAGGGATGGATATGTGAATGAACATGGTGGTGTGTACAATGAACAGTGGAGGTGCTTGCTCTGATTGGAGCATGTTTGCCTATTCTTATATTCATCACATCTTGACTGTATACCTACTATATGAAAGGCACTAGGTAGTAAAACCACAGATCTAAAAGACCTGGATACACTGATTTTCAAAACTTTTGGTGCTTTGGGAATTTAGTAGGGAGTAGATTAAGGAGTTAATAAGGAGCAGGGTTTTAAAGAACACTGAAGGAAAGACATAGATTTTTGGCTTGGTATGGTTGATAGGACTTGGTAAGTGAATGATCTGCTGAAGGCTATTCTTTTCCAGATGTTTTGAGTCAGGGAGGTATATACAGTAGGTCCTCGGTTTACGTTGGAGATCTGTTCCTACGGTGCGATGTAACACAATTTTTGCCATAAGTCAGAACCCACCTATGTAAGCATTTACGTCACTCACATGGATCACACACACAGCAGAAATGAAGTGAAACAGTAAAAAAAATTAAAAGAAAGATAACAGTTCCTGACCTTGTGGTAAGTCTATATAAATAAAAACGTAAATGTTCATTTGTTCAAAATCTCAAATCTCTGAAAGTTCTTCACCAATTGCTTTGAAATTTTGACACAACGTTGCATTCCAATACGCGTGTGTTTTTTCACACCTGTGACATAAAAACATGCTTTAAAAAAACAGGTAAAGCCCTGACCGGTTTGGCTCAGCGGATAGAGCGTTGACCTGCGGACTCAAGGGTCCCGGTTCGATTCCGGTCAAGGGCATATACCTTGGTTGAGGGCACATCCCCAGGGGGAGTGTGCAGGAGGCAGCTGATCAATGTTTCTCTCTCATTGATGTTTCTAACTCTCTATCCCTCTCCCTTCTTCTCTGTAAAAAAATCAATAAAATATATTGAAAAAAATAAATAAAAAAACAGGTAAAAACATGCTTTTTTTTTGAAAAAACAGCACCATCTGTTGGACATAAAAGCAACACACGCTACGAACTTAATATTATTCAGTCTGACATTCAAAGCCAGGCAGTCACATACAAGTCCGTTGACACTGCTGTGGAAGCAGATGAAGCAGTTAATTATCCAACAGAATTTTGGAATTCACTCAATCTACCAGGGATGCCATCACACGTACTGCAACATGGTGGGCAAGGGCGGGGGAACTTCCTCGGCTCCTTTTTCCTCCTGCTTTTGGGCGACTCGGCAAGGGCCCCTGCCGGCAGGAATTGGGAGCGGCCGGGCTGCTTCGGATGTGGGGTGAGGGCCGCCGGTGGGGAGCGGGGGTGCAGGCGGGCGCTTGGGGGCCTGGGCTGCAGAGGCGCACGTGTGCGAGGCCAGAACAGCCGGGCAGGGCAAGGGCGGCGGTGTGCCAGGGGCAGCTGCCCCGGAGGGCGCATTATATACCCACAAGCATTGTGCAATTAAACATTAGAAACGTGTGCTTTCTCTTTTCTTTTCCATTTAACCAGACTGAGCCACAGCAACGCATGGCCGGGTACAGCTAGTAAATAATAAAAAACATAAAGCACATATGTTCATACGTCAAAATGGAACTTTTTAAAAAAATATAAATGGGAGATGGCGATGTAACCACTAAACGATGTACATCGAGTCCGATGTAACCCGAAGACTGCCTGTAATGTGATTGGGGGAAGGGAATTATAGAAAATTGTAATTGAGCTCTGAGGGGATGAAGTTGTATTAGAGCTGAGACCTATAAGACAGGAATTGGCCCAGTGGTTAAGCAGGGGAGGGGTGTTCAAGATAGAAGAGAAGAATATAGGCAACAATAAACAACTGTAGTATGAAGTTAGATGAAGTTAGAAGGTGAGGCTGGACAAGTGAGCTTGGATTAGATACATGATTTACATACCCAAATGTATCAGAATGAACATTTCATAGATTCTGATAATAGACCTAGACTTCTTGCTTGTCAAGATTTGCAGGTGTTGAGGAATTACTGAAGACTTGAGAGGGGCCTGACATTATTCTATCTCAGACTACCCTGATATTGCAATAGATGGACTGGAAGGGGGCAAGATTAGAGGCTAAAAGACAAATTCTGAGGCTCTTACAGCAATATAGAGAAGTGATAAAGGACCTCAGTTAGGGTAGAGGATATGAGATTATAGAGAAGGGGTCAAGAGTGAGAGTATGATGGTGTTGATAGAGAAAGGAGTCATGGATCTCTTTCGTAGGCAACTTGTGTGAGTGTTGGGGTAGCTTACTGAGCTAAGCACAATAGGAGAGATAACATTTTTGAGAAGGTAGCCAAGAAAAAACAGTTCAGTTTGGGATATATTCCACACTTTCCCCCAAACCATTTAATGGTGCTGTGATGTATCTTTGGATTCATTCTTCACTCTTTCACAACCCACATCCCATTTGCTAGCAAATCTTTCCACTTTACCTTCAAAATATTTCTAAAAGTTGACTACTTTTTATTCTCTCCAAACCCTACCACTTGTCCTAGCCACTCATTTCTTGCCCAATTATTATAGTAGCGTTCTAACTGCTCTCCCTGCTTTTGCCCATGCCCCCTGTCTGTTTTTAACCCAGCATCTGAATGATCCTTTTAATAATCAGGTCATCCTTCTTCTGGAGTAAATGTCAGAGTCCTTACAGAGGCCTTTATGGCCCTTACTTTCTATCATCTGTTCTTTCTCTCTTTTACTCACTTCACTCTAGCCATATTGGTTTCCTTGCTGATCCTTGGACTAGTCAGGTATACTCCCTGTTGCAGATCTTGAAGTTCATCTTTCCTTTGAAGAAAGCTCTTTCCCCAGTCATAGCTTACTCCTTTTGGGTCTTTAGTCATATGTCAGTTCTTCAGTGATTCTCTCTCTGACCATTCACCAGTTATTGGCATAGCTTACTCTTTTGGGTCTTTAGTCATATGTCAGTTCTTTAGTGAATCTCTGACCATTCAATTTGAAATTGCAGTCCTCTTCCCTGCCAAATATTTTCTCCCTTTGATTCATTTGTCTCCTTAGCTTTCATTATCATCTACATATGTGCTATTCATATTTTGATTTCAGAGAAGAAGGGGGAGGGAGAGATAGAAGCATCAATGATGAGAGAGAATCATTAATCTGCTGCCTCTTGCACACTCTGCCTCCGCTCCCTACTGCGGATGAGCCTGCAATTGGGACCTGTGCCCTGACTTGGAATTGAACTTCAAACTCCTGGTTCATGGGTTGACACTCAACCACTGAGCCACACTGGGCTATTTTGTTTATTTTCATCTCTTCCCACTGGAATTTAAGATTCATAAGGACAAGGACTTTTGCTTTATTCATTGCTGTATCTCTAGCACCCAACACTGTGATAACATATAATAGACTTGAAGCGCGGTGCATGAAATTTGTGCATGGGTGGCATCCCTAGGCCTAGCTGGCAATTAGGGCCTCTTGGAGCCGTCTTGCCCAGTCTTGATTGGGGCTAGACTGGCCGGGGCCTGCTGGCTGCTGGCCAGGGCCTGCCAGACAGGGGGAGTGTTTGGAGGGAGGGACCACAAGAGGTTTGCCGGGCGGGGGAAGGACGGGGAGGTTGGCAGTCTGCCCCCCTGGTGGTCAGTGTGTGTCATAGTGACTGGTCAACTGGTTGTTCTGGGCCTTTGATCATAATGGTTGCTTGGGCATACACACACACACACACACACACAGTTAATATTTGTTGACTTACTGGATTAATTAATGGTATGCCTCAGGTATCCTGGAATAGATGTGTACAATTCATTTCATAACCCTATTTCATTTCATAAAGAAGTAAAGGTAAGAAAGTATCTAGTAGATAACTGGAGCCCATGAAATGGTTTAGACTGGAAGAGAGATTGTCATGAAGCCATGTCGATACATGAGGGAGCTTAGAGTGAAGAGTTGGAAGAGGACTAGGGATGGGATCCTGGAAATACCTCTGTGTTAGTGTTGACCAGAGGGTAGCACTGTCTTTAAACTTAGCAGAGTGGAAACCCTGCTCTGGGCCTGTGCTATGGAGTTCCTCATCTGGCCTTCCTCCAGCTGCACCCCTCCTGATAAGATTAGGATTGGGGAAGAACTAAACTAGTCCCTCGGTACCTTTTTTAGGTCAAGTTCTGAGTATTTGAACCCCTGCCCATGTCGCCCTTCACAGGCCTCTTTTCTGATCCTCTCCTCTCTTGACTGTAGCCTAAGGGCTGGCCAAAGGGTAGCAGTTTGCAGGCATGTGGCCAGAGGTTGGGATGCTACATGTATGTATATGTGGCTTCTTGTAGTATGGAGTGGAGCCAGAGTTGGGAAGAGAAAAAGAGACAGGCTGCAGGCAGGAGGGTGGTGGGGGTGGTGGTGGTGGTGGTGTGTGTGGAGCGCGGTATGGTTCTCCCATGCCCCCATAGAACTTGAGGGAGTCTGAGAAGTTCAAATCAGAACTTAGCCTTTTAGATTGTAATAAAAATATGTATGGCAAGATAGAATAATAATTTAATAGCTTGTTAGCTTGATTTATAACTTTTACAGTAGTTACATATACGATATATGGGATTTCCATTATAGCCTCGCTCCAAGTTCCTTGGAAATTAGGGTTGAGTCTGTTAGAGGAAATTGAAAAGGAGGAGCTAGAGAGAGAAAAATAAATTTGGATAGAGTTTCAAGGAGGGTATGAGTAATAGTGTCAATGCTTCAAAGCCCTTAAGTCCTATGAAGACAGAAATGTGTCCAATGGATTGGACAACCAGAATTTAGTTAAACTTTCAGTTGGTGGTAATTGATGACAAACTTCCATAGAAGGTGGAGTTCCTGAGACATTAGAAGTGGAGACAGAGTATAGAAGATTTTCGTCTAGAACATTATCCAAGAAAGGGACCAGAGCAGTAGCTGGAGGAGTATGCAGGATCACAGAGGAGGACCGCTCCATGTTTAAGATGAGAGTGTCTTGGGCAGAGGTCAGTGGATTAGCTTTTGAAAGGAGGAGGGCTTTTGAGGAGGGTGGAGATGTTTGGATGTGACTAGGATGTAAATTTGGAGGGTGAGAGAGCAGAGAAGGAAGGTGACTTAATAAGCATTGCTTTATAGTAGTTTTTTGGGTTAGTTTTTAAAAACCTGACTTTATATTTCTGGGGATCAGGGATTATATCCTGCAGCCACTTGAAATATAAGCCCTAATATGGGGCATAGGCTGTGTATGTTGAATCTGTTTATACTTAGTAATGGTTATTTAGTGGTGACTTGCAATTTTAAGTATGATAAAAACCTGATTTCTCAATACCCTAGAAAGAATTTATTATTATATGTGTTATATAATGTGTATTATTAGGCTTTGGAGATAGTTTGTAATAAGTACATACTGTCTGAATTACACTTATTTTGGGAAAAAATATTTTTTAACAAAATTATATTAATACTGTCTTTTTCCCCCTGCTACTAGTTCCAGAGAACTGCTGGCTTATGTTTTAGCTCTTGCCAAGTTGTGAAAATAGTGAAGGATGCTTAGACTACTTAACATTCAAATTGTAAGTAAAATTTATTTATGTTATTATTATCTATACTAGTGGCCCGGTGCACAAAATTCATGCACAGGGGTGGGAGAGGGTTCCCTCAGCCCAGCCTGCACTCTCTCCAATTGGGGACCCTTTGGGGGATGTCCGACTGCGGGATCAGGCCTAAACCAGCAGTCAGACATCCCTCTCGCAATCTGGTATTGCTGGCTCCTAGCTGTTTACCTGCCTGCCTGCCTGCCTGCCTGATCGCCCCTAACTTCTCTCCCCTAACTTCTCTCCCCTGCCAGCCTAATCTTGCCCTAACTGCTTTCTCCTGTCAGCCTGATCTCGCCCCCAACTGCCTCTACCTGTCTGATTACCCCTAACTGCCCTCCCTGCCAGCTTGATCTCGCCCAGTCTTTGTCTTTGTTTTTCTCAGCAATCCTCCAGACCTCCCTGCCTCCCTGCCTCCCTGCCTCCCTGTCTCCCTCTTCCTCTTTCCTGGCTGAGAGGGGGCGGGGTCAGTGGAGGCCTCTCCACTCTCTGCCCACCCTCCCTTGCATCCAGGCCTCTTTAGGCCCAGTCTGTTTTGCTTCCTCATTCTGAGAGAGGTTCCAAGAGTGAGCTGGGAGGGAGGGAAAGAAAGGGAGAAAAGGCTGTGAGCTGGTGGGTGCTGTGTGTTGTGTGCCTGTGTGTGTGTGCAGTTGTGAATGAGTGTGAGTGCCGGCCCCACCCACCAGAGCCTGTTGCTTGCACAGTCTGGGCTTTAGATTGAGCCTCTGGTCGTTGTGGATGTGACGGACCCTGGGTTTTTATATATTAGGATGTTTAGAAAACAGAAACTGAAAATAGTCATTTTCTTATACGATAATGGTGTGCTTGAGTGTGTGAGGCTGTGGATTTTTCTTATTTTTTTGTTAAGATACAAATACTTCCTTCATTTCTGTTGATAAGATAAAAAAGGAAACTAATAGTACTGAATGGTTTTAGGTAATGAGGTGAAATTTCTCTCCCCTTTCCGAGATATTTAATTTGCTTGTAGGAGTTTATGGAAATAGTTTATACCACATTTCCATGGTACCAGTAGTTAAAATTAATAGAGGATATAATATTAATGGAATGATTTATTAGAAATGTATTTTCTCTTTATACGGAGTTTTTCCTGCATTCTTTAATTTTTATATGAAAAGTTCTATTAGAAATAAATCTCTATAATTTCTCTATGAAAAATTTAACATACAAAATCAAATAAAGTGTAACTTTTTAGGAATAATCTAATGCATAAATCTAGATGGTATACATTTTGAAATTCTTCCCTACTGAGGAAAACTGAATTATGTTTACTTGAAACCCTTTGCTATATTGCCTATTGAACCAATAGCAAAAAAAATTATTGAGGAAAGAATAATAAAGTAATGTTTAAGGCATTCCAAGTGATTTCACTACTTTATTTTCAAACTACTCTATTTGAAAGTATAAGCTATCCAAATTAATCTGTTTTATAGTTCTTGTACAGTATTCAAAATGTGACCACAATATTAGATTGCTGCCATAGCAAAAGACAATTCTAATTATTCAGATAAATAAACTAAATGAGCCAAAGAAGAACAGTGAAATATTTACAGACCAGTAAATATTTTGATTTGTCATATAGGCAAATAATTTTAGAAGTTGTCTTGGTCCAGGACATTTCATGTTTTTAATGCATAAAAGATTTTTTAAAAAAATATATTTTATTGATTTTTTACAGAGAGGAAAGGAGAGGGATAGAGAGTAAGAAACATTGATGAGAGAGAAACATCCATCAGCTGCCTCCTGCACACCTCCCACTGGGGATGTGCCCGCAACCAAGATACATGCCCTTGACCGGAGTTGAACCCGGGACCCTTCAGTCTGCAGGCCGACACTCTATCCACTGAGCCAAACTGGTTAGGGCAATGCATAAAAGATTTTTAAAATATCTATGAAAATATTTCAGGAATAAAAGAACATCTTCATAAAGATAGAAAGTTATAGCATTTTATCTCTTAGAATATAAATATCATAATGTCATGAATGTGCAGTAGCTTGGTAAGAACTTAATTTCAGTGAACTTGGCAATGCTAAAAAGTAGAATGCTCATTACTGCCCTCTTTTGACACAGGGCTGTATAAGCATATCTCCTTTTAGTTTATACAAATGTTAAAAATTAGATTGCAAAATAGGTTGTGCTTTATATCTTTCCTATACATTTTTAATAACCTTTCAAATTCTTCCTCTTTTTAGGCTCTCTGGTTAATCATCTTCAGAAGATTGGATTACTGGACATCTACTCCACTCCTCTATTGACTTTTAAGATATGATAATGCAAACCTATAACACTGGCAATCATCCTTGAGCCTTTAATTGCACTGATTAATAGTGTTTCAAGCTTCCTCAGGGAATATACAATGACGTCAGCTGTGGTTGACAGTGGAGGAGGTTCTGTTTCGGAGCTTTCCAGCATTGGAGTAGAGAATCAAGAGGTTAGGCACCCAATGTATTATGTTGCTGTTTTATTCATAGACTTTAGTGCGTGAACTAGTTTTGAAATTAATGAGAAACAAGTATTTGAGAATAGAAATGTATGATTGAAATTGTACATGTACATATCATATGTCTTTATATAATTTACACAATAGAAGGTTGAGGGAATGTACTGCTGGACTCACCTGAGTTGTTGGAACATGCATATGTTGGAATGAGCTGGGAGGAAAAAATTGTAAGAGAGAATACTGTAGTATTAATTGAGAGAGAGATTTTAAAATTTATTGTTTTGTATTACAGAGTCTATAGGTATATACTGTACCTATATTAAATTAATCTTAAATTAGAATTTTGTATTTCCTTTGTTTTGACATTTTTGTTTTTTGTGTTTTTTTTTTTTATATCTAATTCAGTGTGAGGATCCATCATATTTTAATATATATGTATATATACATAACCTATACATATATATGTGTGTGTATTTAAGACTTTAGATAATTTGTAAATCAGAAAAATTTAGGCTTTGAAATTTTATATATGTAGAATTTTTTTTCCCCATTGATTTTTTTACAGAGAGGAAGGGAGAGGGATAGAGAGCTAGAAACATCGATAAGAGAGAAACATCTATCAGCTGCCTCCTGTACATTCCCTACTGGGATGTGCCCGCAACCAAGGTACATGCCCTTGACCGGAATCGAACCTGGGACCCTTGAGTCCGCAGGCTGACGCTCTATCCACTGAGACAAACCAGTCAGGGCTACATGTAGAATTTTTTACATTATTAGTATTTTGGGTTATTTTCATGTTATTGATGACATTAAAGAATCAGAGATGGGAATAGAAAAATAATAGTACCAGAAATATATGAACTTCCAGGGCCTGGCTTCTGTTACCACCAATGGGAAGGAGCTAAATTAAAATACAATAATGCTGTCACACTAATGGACAAATATTTGGTCAGACATGAGGTGGGAAAATGGAGAGTTTACTGTATTTAGAAAGTCTGTTTATAGTCTGTGAAAGGTAACTACTATATTGGTACTCGGTACCAGCATAGTGGTATAGTGACATGACTGAGCATCAGGCTGTGTTCTGCAATCTGGGTTCTTTTTCTTGCTTGCCTGGTGTCTTGCTTGGTGTCCGTCAGTCTTCTATGATAGCGATGTGCAAATCCAGTGGGAAGGAGATAAAGCGAAGCTTACTACTTTTCCTTTGTTCTCAATGGACTTGGTAACTCAGATGTTCCTGTTGTATAGGAATCTAAAACTGGTTCAAAGTCCATTAAGAGAAGCCACAGCTACAGAACATATTTTATTCTTGTGATCAATGTCTACTTCCTTGAAGATTTACTTTCTGTAGGATCACTTTCAGGTGTGATTCACGAAAGATCAGGAACCTGGGGGACTTTCATCCATATCTCACGGACCATTTATTGCTGCTTCTTCAAGAGCTTTCTCTGTGTATTCTAGTTTTCTCTGTTGATATTTAGCCATGAAGGGAGATGCCGACAACAATAGGCAGAATATATTTATCTTATGCTGATTGGGTACCATCACTTTGAAAAAGAATACAATAGTTTATTTGCATATAAATATAAGGAAGGCTCATATTTTTCTTCCTTTATGTGGAATCCCAGGTGTTCTTGGCTTAGAGAACTAATTATGAAAGAGAGAATCTGATAAATGTAGTCATTCTACCAAGGCATTTTTGACTAATGATTTATGTGGTAGCCTAACACGGTGGTCACAGGCACATTAAGTAGTATTACACCAGAGTGGGGTGAACTGTTCTTGGGGAACGTTTTCTTAAACAAATATTAACTGACCACTTACCTGTGTCAAGTAATTTTCTAGGCATTAGGGATAAAATACTTCAGAATGCCTGTGAAAATAAATCGGGACTAGAGATGGGTGGAGAGGTGGTAGAGAATATGTTAATTAGGGTGGTCAGGGAAGGCTTCCCTAAAGAGGTGGTATTTTAGTTAGACTTAAATAAAGTAAGGGATTGGGCAATAGAAACATCTGGGGAAAGAAAATACCAGGAAGAAAGAAAAGCCATTAATACCTGGAAAATATTCTCATTTTACAAAGGGAGTTTTGGAGATAGTGACAATTTGAAAGATAAAATTTAAAAAATATATATATTTTATTGATTTTTTTTTTTTTTACAGAGAGGAAGGGAGAGGGAATCATTGATTGGCTGCCTCCTGCATGCCCCCTACTGGGGATGGAGCCCATAATCTGGGCATGTGCTCTTGATTGGAATTGAACCCTTGATGGGACCCTTAGGCCAACACTCTCTATCCACTGAGCTAAGCTGCCTAGGGCTGAAAGATACATTTTTATCATAAAGCAATTTTTTAGGAATATCTACTCTATAAAAGCGAAATATTAAAATTAACCATTTCTCCGAGACAGGGTAAGCCATGCCCACCAGCCAATCAGAGCGGCTATATGCAAATTAGCCCAGCCAACATGGCGGCCGCCACTCACGTACCTGAGTAAACAGCCCTTTCCATTGCGGCAGGAGCGAAAGTGAAGCTGCGCCCCTCAGCTCAGCTCCGCTTAAACTGCCTCTAGCGAAACACAGATTTGAAACATTTGAAACAATATAACGATCATAGAATCCTCCGGAGCTGAAGGAAAGAGCAGCTCCGGCCTAACCAGTAAAAGTAACAATTGTTTCATTGTAGACGCTGCCAGGTGAAGCAAAGAGGAGGCTTCAGTTAGAAGGCCGCCTTAAAGGAACAGTGTATCAATTATAAAAGATAACCCCAGGCCTTCAAGGAACAGTATCAATTATAGGAGAAAAAACTCCAGAAACCTGCGTCCAGCCAGTCTTGCTGGGACGTTGGGTCAATGGGAGCTGTGGGCAGCCTGAAAGCTCCTCACCCAGGCTGGTCAGGCAAGCCAGCAGGTGGACATCCCCCGAGGGGTCCCAGACTGCAAGAGGGCACAGGCCAGGCTGAGGGACCTCCCGAGTGCACAGAGCGGCT
Organism: Murina feae; assembly: GCA_004026665.1. Classification (NCBI taxonomy): domain Eukaryota; kingdom Metazoa; phylum Chordata; class Mammalia; order Chiroptera; family Vespertilionidae; genus Murina; species Murina feae. The sequence goes on from PVJC01035264.1 coordinate 18,277, forward strand.
GCAGGGCGGGACAGCGCAGGACCCAGGACCCGTGAGTGGGAAAGAAGCGGCAGGGTTGGAGGGCACCGGGAAGCGGGTAAGAGGCG
>PVJC01035265.1:0-18476 GCA_004026665.1 Murina feae
AGTTGGGGGTGACCAGGCCAGCAGGGGGGGGGCAGTTAGGGGTGATCAGGCAGGCAGGTGAGCAGTTAGGATCTGAGGGGTCCCGGATTGGGGAGGGTGCAGGCTGGGCTGAGGGGACCCCCCCCATTCACGAATTTTGTGCACTGGGCCTCTAGTGAGCAATAAAAGCTTTGATTGACAGAAACATCACACACAAAAATGGAAAGAAACAAGCTGGGAAAAATATTTATAGCAAATGTGAGATATATAAATAAAATATATATATTTTAAAGAACCACTTAGACCTTGTCGGATAAATGGCATGAATGGACATCACAAAAGAGCAAGTTCAAGAGTATAATAAACATAAGGAGACATGTAACTTCACTACAAATAAAAGAAATATAAAAAATTTTCTATTAAATTATCAAATATCAAAAAATTTAAAATATATTATTCCAGTGAGCTATACATTTGAGATGAGTGCATTTTACTAAATGTATGCTGAAATCTATTTTAAAAAATTTATGTAATGTTGATTGGAATTTAGTAACAAAGTCACTTTCATACTTTGCTAGTAATAATTTAAAGTGTTACAATGTTTCTAGAAAGCAATTTGGATAGTTTTTCAAGAGTGTTAATAAGGTTCAGGATTTCCAATTCTAAAATACAACAAAAATTGCCCTAACCAGTTTTGCTCAGTGGATAGAGCATCGGCCTGTGGACTGAAAGGTCCCAGGTTCGATTCCAGTCAAGGGCATGTACCTTGGGTGCATGCACATCCCTAGAAAGGGGTGTGCAGGAGGCAGCTGATCAATGTTTCTCTCTCATCGATGTTTCTAACTCTCTATCCTTCTCCCTTCCTCTCTGTAAAAAATCAATAAAATATATTTAAAAAATAAAAAAATAAAATATAACAAAAATTTACACACAAAGACATCCTTTAAATGAATGAAAACTTGAAGCACCAAAATCCACATCAGATTAATGCTTACAAATTTGTGATAAACTTGATGAGATTTTAAGAAGCTACCAAATATTATTTTTTTGAAAGATAGACTGTTTTGAGAATAAACAATATACAAAGTTATAAATATAGTATAAACACAATTTTATATTCTGATGCATGGAAAAAGAAAACAAGGAATTATGGCAAAATAATTATCAATGCAGTATTGCCTGTAGATATTGGAGTTATGGGTCATTTTTGATCATTTTTTATTTCTTTAAAAATTTTTGGTACATTCCATATATCCTAAGTGGATATTTAGTACTTTAGTAATCAATAGTAAAACCAATATATATTAAAAGGGTAATATGCAAATTGACCCTAACAGTAGAACTACTGGGAATGACTGGTCACTATGACACACACTGACCACCAGAGGGCAGATGCTCAATGCAGGAGCTGCCCCTGGTGGTCAGTGCACTCCCACAGGGGGAGCTCTGCTCAGCCACAAGCCAGGCTGCCAGTACAGCGGTGATGGGGGGAGCCTCTCCCGCTTTCTCAGCAGCGCTAAGGATGTCCGACTGCAGCTTAGGCCTGCTCCCCGCTGGCAAGTGGACATCCCCTGAGGGCTCCTGGGCTGCCAGAGGGATGTCTGACTGTCAGCTCAGGCCTGATCCCCTGGGGAGCAGGCCTAAGCCAGCAGGTGGACATCCCCCAAGGGGTCCCAGACTGTGAGTGGGCACAGAACAGGCTGAGGAAACACCCCCCTCCCCCCTCCAACCCCAAGAGCACAAATTTTTGTGCACTGGAACTCTAGTAACTAAATAAAAATAAACTACAAGTTTCTGGAATCCTCTGCTTCCTTTTACTCCTGTTGGACTCAAGCATCGCTCAGGTACAGGTCAAAGGTCATCTCCTCTGCAAAACCCTCTCTCCTCTGTGCGCAGCTCTTTTACTCCTGTGTCACAGGGACTCAGTTATTGGTTACTCCCAGTGGACTGAGAGCAGGGCCATGTTATGTTATTCTGTCTCCCTGGTACCCAGGACAGCATCTGGCACAAAACAGATACTTAATTCATCATTATTATGGTTATTGATGGGCTCAGTTTACTATCACCGTGGTTCTCTTGTTTGACATACACATCTTTTTCCAGCTGAAGTTTCTGAAAAACCAGAGATCTCGGGAGCCATGATGGCAAAGACATTTCTCAACCCATTGAGGACTTTCATTTTCCTGCTCATGGCCACATGATGAGAAGCTGGATTCAAGATGCGAGTGTCATTTCTGTCGCTGGCAGAAGAAATGCATCCAATCTTTTTCTGAAACAAAATGAATGGTCTGTGTTTGATATTCTGCCACAGGTGAACTTTGGTCTTCCTTTTCTAGAGTGAATAGGTTAGACTGTTCTAAATAAAAATCACTTCAAAATGTTTAGGTGAACATCATGTCTTTTTAAAAAAAACTTATTTTTTAAATGTATTAGTATTTTTTAACACATTTTTAAAATGTATTAGAATCCTGAAAGAGAGGGAGAGAGAGAGAGAGAAATATTTGTTGACCCACTTATTTATGTATGCATTATGCATTGATTGATTCTTATATGTGCCATGACTAGGGATGGAAACTGAACCTTGGCATACTGGGACATACTAACCAAGTGAGCTACCCAGCCAGGGCAACATCATGTCTTAGGTCTGTTCTCTTGCTGCCTTGATTGATTTTTAGAGCAGTGGAAGAGAGGGAGGGAGGGTAGAGGAGAGAGGGAAAAGGGGAGAGAGAGAGGGAGAGACACATGGATTGGTTGCCTCCCACATGTACCCTGACTGGGGCCGGGGATTGAACCTGCAACCCAGCTACATGTTCTTTACTGGGAATCAAACAGGAGACCCTGCGGTGCACAGTTCGATGCTCTAACTACTGAGCTCTGCCAGCCAGGGCCAGAGAGTAGCCTTTCTTGATTCGGGCCCGTAGAGCAGATGGCCTAGATTTTCTTGCTTCCCAAATGGCTAATAACTGACTTTCCCATGTGTCATTTTGCTAATGAGGTAGTTACATAATGCATTAGCCACTTTGGCAAAATGAGCCCCAAACTCTGATGAAGCTCAGACCTACTTTTCCTTCTGAAAATGAAAACCAGGTAAAAACAAACAAAAAATGAGTAAATGCTTACATAACACTGAATGAAATGAGACCAAAGTGAATGACCTTGAATCCAAAAAGATGAGCTCTAATTCTGTGCTGTGTCCAGGCAATGAGAGTGGGTTCTTTTTCCCTGTGTGATGGTTAAGTTATGTGTCAGCATAGCTAGGCTCCGATATTTGGTTAAACATTATTTTAGATATTCTTGTGATGGCATTTTTAGTGAGATTAATGCATAAATCAGTAGACTTTAAGTGAAGCAGATTGCCTTCCATAAGGTGGGTGACCCTCATCCAAACAAAAAGGCCTTTATAGAAAAAGACTGACTTCCCCAAGCGAGAAACAAGTCTATGAGCAGTCTGCTTTTGGACTCAAACTGCAATTCCTCCCCGAGTCTCCAGCCTGCCAGCCTACCCTGCAGATTTTGGACTTTTCAGGCTTCCAAATCATGTGAATAGATTCTTAAAATCTCTCCCCCCACCCCCTACCTCCCGCTTGTGTATCTCTCCATCCTGTTGCTTCTGTTTCTCTGGAGAATCCTGACCAATATCCCTGCTATGGCTGAGTTGTTAAATCAAGCCATGCCTCTGTGACATCCTACTACTGGGAAATAAATTTCATAAAGCTGCATAAAACCCTTTTGAGCTTTGGATGAAGGAAGAGTACAATCTTTAATTATTAACAAGGACATCGACCTCGTCAAGAATATTAAATATCTTGTTATTAACCTTCTTTCTGAAGATGAAGTGACCTTAAGAGTGTATCAGGTCTGTGATTTCCCTTGGATCTTCCAGCATGAAGTTATGGGAGATGCTGACTATCCCTAGTCTTACTGCAATTCATTGGTAGTGGGGAGCAGGCCAGATATAACAATTATTTCATGGTAAGCCACTGCCCCCATTGTAGTGACTTAAAGGATTAGGGAATGATTCTGTATTAGTTCCCAATGGTTGTTGTGACAAATTACTAGAAACTGTTTGAAACAACAAAAATGTCTCCTCTCACAGTTATTGAGGCCAGAAATCCAAAACCAGCTCCACTGGCTAGATAAATGTGTTATCTCTAAAGGAGAATCCATTTCTTGACCCTTGCAACTCTGGTAGTTGCCAGCATTCATAGACGGGTGGCCTCATCCCTCCAATTTCTGACTCCCTGGCCACATTTGTTGTAATTTCTCTTTAATGGCCTTTAATCTGGAACTTTTAAAGTCTTCCCTTGACTGTCATGACCTCGAGAGTTTTGAAGATCACAGGCCAGTCATTTTATAGACTATTATGCAGCCTGAGTTGCCTAAGCCTCATGAGTGCATTCTGGTTCTGTTGGCAGGGACAGCACGCATCTGGTGCTGTGTGGCTCACTGCAGTCCTTTAATGCACACATTTCACTTTGTTCCATTACTGGTGATGTCAGCTTTGATTACTTGATTAACATGATGTTTGCCAGGCTTCTCCAATATAAATTTATGGTATTTTCCTTAATAATGTTTAAGTATTTTGAAGGTGGTACTTTGAGATTATATAAATATCCTGTTTCTCAATAAACTCCAGTTTCTCTACTTATCTAAATACTAGAGGCCTGGTGCACAAAAATTTGTGCACTTGGGGGGCAGTCCCTCAGTCTGGCCTGTACCCTCTTGCAGTCTGGGACTCCTCAGGGAATGTCCACCTGCTGGCTTACGCCCACTCCCCAGGCGATCTGGCCTAAGCTGGCAGTCAGAAATCCCTCTGGCAGCCCGGGAGCCCTAGGGGGATGTCCACTTGACAGCGGGGAGCAGGCCTAAGCTGCAATTGGACATCCTTAGTGCTGCTGATGAGGCAGGAGAGGCTCCCACCACCATCGCTGTACTGTCAGCCATCAGCCTGGCTTGTGGCTGAGCAGAGCTTCTCCTGTGGGAGTGCACTGACAGTCAGGGGCAGCTCCTGCATTGAGCTTCTGCCCCCTCGTGGTCAAGTGTGTGTCATAGTGACCAGTCATTTCCATTGGTTCTGCTGTTAGCGTCAATTTGCATATTACCCTTTTATTATATAGGATTTACATATTTATATCTACTAAATTCCTAAATTTTTACATGGGTTTTAATTAATTACTTTCATTATTAATTTTGATGCTTTAATTATCTCACATTTAGCCTGTGAGAGACTACACACCTTTTGACAGGTGCTTTTTTTTTGGGGGGGGGTACTTCCCTAGTTTTGACAGAACAAGATGTCCCAGGGTCTAAGCCTTCACTTTCCCTGTCTGAGCTCTGGAATAAGCTATTTTTCTCAAGCATCCCTGACTCCTTTAGTAGAGAAACCAAGACCTGGGTGCCAGGCATTTCCATTGTGGAGTTACCACTCCCAGGTCTTCCAGGGGACAGAGCTAGCTAATTTATATGTACACACATGTTTACAATTACATTTATTTATTTATCTACCTACACATACTGAAAACCATTAATAGCTCCAATTTAATTCAACAACACAGGGTTTGATATAATTTCCCCTTTTCCATATTTATAATTCCCTTCTCTGACAGTGAGAAACTTGATTCCTGTTATCCATACTATCCAGGGTTGGACAAAAGTAGGTTTACAGTTACAATACAAATAATACGATAATTGGTAAATAATAATACAAGAATAAGCTCTGTGTTTCAAGCACTCACAACTGTAAACTGACTTTGGCCCACTCCTGTATTTATTATCTGATCAAGTCTCACCCTGCTCAGGCTCTGATGCTGGGCCACCAGCCTCCTCTTCACACCTTTACCAAACCACTGCCTTTCTTGGCCCCTCATCATGCATTTTGGACTGAATTGTTCAGGAAGGACAGAGAAGGGAAACAAAAGAGGAAGAGAAAAATTCTACTTAGCCAGTTTTTACAGGATGTGTCCTATGGCCAAAGGATTCTGCCAGGTGCTGTTGGGATACGAAGGGAGTGAGATGCTTTGAAGTTTTTAGATTTAGTATACAGCTGGGCTAGGCTATCTTGCAATAACCATGACCCCCAAACCTCAGGGGCTTAAGACACAAAGGTGTACCTCTCACTCACGTATTATGTCCTTCATGTCTCTGCTCTATGTTGTCTTTATCCTAGGGCCTAGACTAAAGGAACAAACCATTTCTGGGTTGTGCTAATCTGGGGATGGTCTTTTAAAAATTTTTTTTTTATTTCCATTGATTTCAGAGAGGAAGGGAGAGGGAAAGAGAGTTAGAAACATTAATGATGAGAGAGAATCATTGACCAGCTGCCTCCAGCATGCAGTAGAGAAAAAAACAAGATAGTGAAACCACAGATGGATCTTGAAGCTTCTGATAGGAAGTGGCGTATGTCACCTCTGCTCACATTTCACTGACCAATGCCAGTTATAAGACCAAATTGGACATTATCAGGGAAAAGTGGTATAATCCTTCTATCACTGGGAAAGATTATACTATTACTAGGGGCCCAGTGCACGGATTCATGCATCTTGAAAAGAACTGTGGGCTGCGAGGCAGTGGTGGGCACAGAGGCGGGTCTCAGCCCCTCCTCTGTGCCAACACCCGGCCCTTCCCACTGCAGCCCCCAGTCCCCTGTTTGCTGGCAGCCCTGCTCCCTGTGCCGCTGGTTCCCATGCTCACCCGCTTCACCATCCTGCCATGTTCCATGCTCTGCCACTTGCTGCTGATGCCTGCCATGTTTTGCGTGCACCCCCTGGTGCTCAGGACATGTCATAATGACCAGTTGTTCGGTTGTTCTGCCATTCGGTCTATTTGCATATTAGGGTTTTATATATATTTACACTGAGTGGCCAGATTATTATGACCACCTGACGTTTGTAGGCAAATTAGCTATAATTTCCCACTGAAGTTGCTAGAGGGCCAGACTATTATAAAAAGGGGAGCAGGTTGTTTACTATGACAGTAGAAATAATTTTTTTCTGAAGATATGGGTAAACAACTCGATTTAACAGCCTTTGAACGTGGGATATATTTGAACGTGAGTGGCCAGATTATTATGACCACCCCATTGGTACTTCATTGGGCCACCTTTTGCCTTCAATACTGCGTGAGTCTTCTTGGCATTGCCGCCACGAGATGTTGAAAGGTGATGTGAGGAATCTAACACCATGCCTAATGAATAGCACTGTCCAGTTCTGTGAGATTTGATGGTTGTGGAACCAGCTGCCTGATGGCTCTTTTAACTTCGTTCCACAAATGCTCAATTATATTGAGATCTGGTGATAGTGGGGGCCACCTAAGCAAAGAAAATCATGTTCTTGAAAGCACTCCTGCACAATATGAGCACCGTGGCATGGCGCATTGTCTTGTTGGAAGAAGCCATCTCCATTGGGATACGCCATTGGGATAGGATGAACTTGAACAGCAATGATACTTAGGTATGTTGTGCTATTCAGATGTTGTTCCACACGAATTAAAGGGCCCAAATCATGCCAGGAAAACATGCCCCAAACCATAACACTGCCCCACCAGCTTGAAGGGTTGTACTCATGCATGTGGGGCGCATGCTTTCACGCTGTTTCCGCCAAATTCTCACTCTGCCATCTGCATGATGCAACTGGAAACATGATTCATCAGACCACATGACTTTTTTCCAATCCTCGACTGTCCAGTCCTTGTGTTCCTTTGCAAATTGGAGACGTTTTATCTTGGTAACTGCAGACAGCAAAGGTGTTCAAACAGGCCTTTGGCTTCCATATCTCATACGATGCAGTGTATGTCTAATTTGCATACAAACATCAGGTGGTCATAATAATCTGGCCACTCGGTGTATAGATGTTTACTTCTCCAAAAAGTGAATATTTGAAAAAAAATGCAATAAATGGTAAAACTCTGTGGAGGAAACAGACATATATACACTTAACTAGCAAGAATGTTATGATAGAGGAAAATGCATACCCATTTACTCCCATTTTGCAGTAAGATGGTTAGGAAAAATATGATAAACTGAAAGGGTGTGACCTTTCTGATACCAAGATACGTTATGGTCTTGAAAAGAAAGATTTCAGGCAAAAGTGAGAGATAGATAAAAGTGAAAAGGACTCTTGCCTCGGTAGGACAAACAGAAGAAACAAGGAGAGCAGCATGTTCTATAAGACTCAGAGAAGGAACATAATAGAATAAGTAACATTCATGCCTGGTCGCTGTGGCTCAATGGTTGAGCGTCAACCTGTGATCCAGGAGATTATGGTTTAATTCCTGGTCAAGGCACATGCCTGGGTTGCGGGCTCCATTTCTAGAAAGGAGCATGCAGGAGGCAGCTGATCCAGGATTTTCTGTCTTCATTGGTGTTTCTACCTCTCTCCTTTCCTCTCTGAAATCAATAATAAAAAAAGAACAAGTAACATTTCTGAGAAGGTAGATGCTCAGGTAAATAATTAAGGTGTGCACTCTCCTTTCACCCACAGTGCTAAGGGTTTTGTAGCACTTTATCAGAGTTATTTCCCAACAGCAAAATCCCACAACAGCACTTCTTGGACTAACAATTCATGTATAACAAGGGAAAAAAAGAACCCACTATCATGGGTCAGGGTATATGGGTAGCATAAAAATTCATATCTCAGCCCTAACTGGTTTGGCTCGGTGGATAGAGCATCGGCCTGCGGACTAAAGGGTCCCCGGGTTCAATTCCGGTCAAAGGCATGTACCTTGGTTGTGGGCACATCCCCAGTAGGGGGTGTGCAGGAGGCAGCTGATCGATGTTTCTCTCTCACCGATGTTTCTAACTCTCTATTCCTCTCCCTTCCTCTGTAAAAAATCAACAAAATATATTTAAAAAATTCACATCTCAGAAAAATTTGCCAATGGCTGGAAAATGGTATGTCACTGTAGTTTTAATTCATATTTCACTTACTGTGAGTGAAAATGAGATGAATGAGAATCTCTAACAAAAGTTAGAGATGTCTCTATTTGGGCTATTTTTATTCAAGACCCTATGCTGTTTTTCTATTGGGTTTTGGATAGTTTTTTAACTGATTTCTAATAAAGGATTTTGTTGGTGAGGGCTGAGATGAGGAAATCTGCCAGAACTGTGCTAGATGCTAGGGGTGGATGGGACACAGTCCTCAGGCTGGGTGTTTCCCTGTCTGAGGGGAAGACGGCTAGATTACCACACTCGGAAAGACTCAGCTGTTTCAGGTATTTGGGAAATAGCAGCCAGTTCAGGAGGTGGGGCTTCGAGTGCATGATGGGCCTCGGCAGAGGCACAGTCCCGTCAGGGCCAAAGGAGTTCTTAGTGTCTTAGGTTGGGCTCTCCAGAAGCAGACTCTACTCTAAGATGGGGGTTCCTTTTTCATGTGATTTGTTTCCGAGTCTGCTTAGAAGGAGATGAGTGAGAGAACTAGGACAGGTCAAAGGAGGAAAACAAAGCAAGAGTGTAATCTCTGCCAGAGACCAGCCTCAGCCTGGCCCCAGGGGAAGCTCTGAGCATGAACCGCACCACAGAGCTGGCTTGGCGGTAGGTTCTCTGCTGAAGAAGCAACTTGCCCTTCATGTCTGTAAGTCATTGGCTGAGGTCTGGGGATCAGTGGGGGGGAGGGGGGGACATAGCTTCCAGTTCAAGGTGGCTTCTGTTTGGCCGAAGGCAGTTCTCTGGGGAAGGGGACAGCTGACAGGCATTAGCAGCCTTCACTCCCCGCAGCTGAGTGGCAGGCACCACACCTTTCCTTGGTTACCGTTAGTAGAATCCGGAGTTCCCCTGAGAATCTGCAGTATCTGCCAATGAATAAGGCCAACCGTGTGCTTAAATGTCCCCTAAAAAAAAAAAAAAAGGCCCCTAATAGCAAGTGAAAAGGCTTTCCGCAAAAACTAATGGATGTAGTCCAGACACATAATTGTGAAACTCATGAATCAGATTTTGACTTGTAGTCCCATTATCTAGTCTAATCATTTGTTATCTTGAGCCAGACACTCTGCTGGGACCCAAGTGTTAGTTTATGAGCATTTGATTATTCTGGAGTCCCAGCTGCAAAATGCCAGAAGCTTGACTCTTCAAATATATCACTTCGTTACAGGCAGTAATGGCTCCAACGATGGTGGCAGAATTTAGCCCAAGCAAATATTTATAATTGACAATGAATGTGTGAGCAGGATGCTAATGATGTGCTGATGATTTCCCCCTGCCACAAACATTAGCTCTTGTTTGGTTTAACTGTCAAACTGACATTATAGATTAGAAATGACAGAGTGCTGGCAAAGACACACGGTGGAGAAAAGTGTTAAGAAAATTTATAAATTATGCAAGTGTTGATACTTCCATCTCCAAATTTAAATTGTTTGTGGGCGTTAGCAGGAGGTTATGGCTTAATTATGAGCCTAACGGAAAAGCATGGAGATTTACAAGTGCACTTAGGTTTCTAAAATCTTTCACGTTAGACCAGGAAGCCAAGCTAATGACACCTTCTCAGATTCAGGTGGATATGTTAACCAAATAGCGGACTTTGAGATTAGACGCATATACAAAACAAACATTTTGTCCTTTCCTGTTGCAAACATCAGTATTCAGTTTTTGATTATAACATATGATGTGTCTCTACGTAGTCGCATATATTTGGTTTGTTGGTAACATTGTTCTTTGTATTCACGGTGGTCTCGGCTCCTGGTATTATCATCACGAAGGTCCCCTGTTCCCAGCAGAGTCATGTTGGTGGCTTTACATGGTGATGATTTTCGTGTCTGAACCTATCAGCTGCAGAGTCTGTCTTGCCCTTCAGTGTCGGCCATTAGGTTTTGCTGACAAGGTGTGGGGGTGTGCTGTCTGAGCAGCAGGGTCTCTCATAGCCACAGCAGGTACACAGACCCTGAACTTAGCCTGTGCCTGTGGGCGCCTTTGTCCTTCAGGGACATTGTCCTCCAGTGACCCTCGAACATCTTGACCTGCTTATTCTGAGTCTCCTATGCGTCAGTGGTCACAAAGCAGCAGCGAATGCTTGGGAAGCAGACATGGTGACACAGCATGCAATGGGGAGGACTGGAGGAAGTGACACTGTGGATATTGTTTCTCCAGTGACGCTGCCCTGACCCCATGGTACTCAGCAGCAGGACTAATGGTTAAGGCATTTTAAAAGCTCCCTTATCAAGGGTGAGAAGGAGCAGAGGAACCCAGCAGCTGTGTTCACTGGTGGGCTTTTTCTAGAAGGACACTGGACAGGCGTGTGTGTACCTTTGCTTTGAGATAAAGGGCGCTGCTCCCCCTTCCATTGGCATGTGTTCCTCCAGGAAGTCAGAACAGCAGTGGCAGGTGAGAGTTCACATCACGGCTGCTCAGGGCTCATTTGTTGAGAACTTACTATAGGCTAGGCATTGTGCTAAGGAAAACGTGCTGTTTTATCAAGTCCTTCCAGCTGCCCAGTGTTGCACTGAAGGTACTAAGTGTAAATACTTTTATTATTCTTCTTTTGCAGTCAAGGAAACTGAAACTGGAGAAATTTAAATAAGTTTGCTGAGGTCACATAGTTGGAACCCAATCCATCAAAACCCATGTCCTTTTTTTAGATCTTTATTGTTGAAAGTATTACATAAGTTCTCCCCGCCACCCCCAACCTCTTCCAACCCACTCTCATCCCCCATTCCCCCAGGCCCTCACCACCCCATTGTCTGTGTCCATGGGTTATGCATATATGCATTGTCTGTGTCCATGGGTTATGCATATATGCATATATGTCTGTGGTTGGTCTCTTCCCACCCACCCTTCCCTCTGAGGCTCAACAGTCTGTTCATGCTTCTATGTCTTTGGGTCTATTTTTGATCATCAGTTTTTTTGGTTCATTAGATTCCACATATGAGTGAGATCATGTGATATTTATCTTTCTCTGACTGGCTTATTTCACTCAGCATAATATTCTCCAGCTCCATCCATGCTGTTGCAAATGGTAAGAGTTCTTTCATTTTTATCGCCACATAGTATTCCATTGTGGAGATGTACCATCATTTTTTTTGTCTACTCATCTGCTGATGGGCACTTAGGCTGTTTCCAAATCTTAGCTATGGTGAATTGTGCTGCTGTGAACATAGGGATGCACATATCCTTTCTGATTGGTGTTTCTGTTTTCTTGGGATATCTTCCTAGAAGTGGGATCACTGGGTCAAATGGGAGTTCCATTTTTAGTTTTTTTGAGGAAACTCCACACTGTTCTACACAGTGGCTGCAAAACCCCCGTCTTAACCACCAGGCTAACCTGCCCCCAGGGCTGATGTTTGCATGTCCCGCAGCATGCTCACCCTGTGTGTTGGCTGTGTGTGGCACAGGTGAGTTGTTGTATTTGCAGCTACCCGACTGGATGAAGGAGCATGTAAGCATATGGCTTTTTAATAATTTTCAATCCTAGCCACTTGAACTGACATATTTATTCAGGCAAGTTTCTCTGATCACTTTAACCAAACAAAAGTGTTCTTGTCACTATCGTCTCTGCTCCGTAAATTCAGGCAGGTGACAGATTCTGTGACTCCCACTGTCTCAGCTCCCGAGTCAGCTCTGTAGTTCTGCCACACAAATAGGACAAGACTCAGGGCAGGCCGTTCACTCAGACTTCCTGGGCTGACTCCTTCCCACAGGAGCCGGCGACCCAGTTCTCCTAGAGCTGCCCTCTCCATCGTCAGAGCCCACAAGCTGTTTGTTTCACGGTGGGAACTGATGGTTATTCTCACTGAGTGGACATCAGGCCATTGTCTTTTGCTTTCCTTCTCCAGGTCACAGAGTGCATGTTGCCTTCCTTATCTCCTCTGTCTGTTCTCACCACATCCACCATCACTGCCCTGTTCTGAGCATTGTCTCTGCACCACGGCAGTGGCCTTTCACAGGCCTTTCTGCGTCTACTCTCCTTTCCCTGTATTAGTTACCTATTGCTATGTAACAACTTATCCCAAAGTGTAACGACTTAGAAACAGCACACATGTTACCGCACAGTGTCTGTGGGTCAGGAAGCTGTGAGCAGCTTAGTTGTGTGCCTCTGGCTTAGAGTCTCTTGGGAAATTGTGGTTCACCTGTTGGTCAGGGCTTCGGTTGTCTCAAGATCCGGCTGTGGCAGAGAGGTCTCCATCCACCATCACTCACGTGACTGCCACAGGCGTCAGCTCCTTAAGGCTTGGACTGTGAGTCTCAGTAGCCTGGTCACATCATGTGGGTCTCTCCATAAGGTGGCTCACAGTGTGGCAGCGGGCTTCCCCCAGACTGAGTGGCCTGAGAGGCAGGGATAGATAGAGAGAGACAGGGAGAGGAAGAGAGCGACAAGGAGAGAGAGAAGGAATGCCAGAGAGAATAGACAGGAGGAAACCATAGCCTTTGTATAGCCTCATCTCAGAAGTGACATCCTATGGCTTCTGTCATAGTCTCTTCATTGTCAGTGAGATATCTCAGAGTCAGCTTACCACATTCCTGCTCAGCACCCAGAGATATAATTTTTTAAAGCTTTTAAATTTGAGATCATTGTAGATTCCAAAGATGTGATTTTAATTTATTGATTTTTGTAGAGAGAGAGGACTGGAGAGAGAGAGAGAGAGAGAGAGAGAGAGAGAGAGAGAGAGAGATTCATTTCTTGTTCTACTTATTTATGCATACATTGGTTACTTCTTGTATGTGCCACTGGAGATCGAACCTTCAACCTTGGCATATTGGGATGATGGCTCTAACCAACTGAGCTACCTGGCCAGGGCCCAAAGATGTCATTTTAAAATATAAATCAGATCATGTTACAAACCTGTTCAAACCTTTCAATAGCTTCCCGCTGTCCGAAGCCCTTATCATCACCTATAAGGCCCTTCACTGAGCTCAGCTATTTTTCTGAGCCCTTTTCTTCCTCCCACTCTCCCCTCTGCTTCCTGTGCCTGTCCTATACCGGCCCCCACTATTTCTGCCAAACCCACTCCCATCTTGAGGCCTTGAACTTGTAGTTCCCTTTGCACTGGAGTCCTTCTGGGACAATGATGGGCTTCATTCATGTCTCTTTGAAAGTGGCCCCTCTTCAGAGACCCCTTCCCTGACCACCTTAACTAAAATGTACCTCTTGTTACTTTCTGCTCTCTTATTCGGTTTAGTTTTTTTTTCATGTCACATATCATTTACCTGACCTTGTATATTTCTGTGTCATCTGGAAGAATATTAAGGTACTTGAGGGCAAGGACTTGGTTTTGTATTTGTCTATATCCTCAGGGCCTAGGACCACACCTTGTCATAAATAGGTGATGATTATAACATGTCCCACTGGACTGAATTATGTGGAAGCAATAAACAAAATCCGTACCTACCAAAACCCAAAGCAGAAATAAACAGTTTTATCACGTCCGTGTGCTCCATGTGTCGTCTTCTGCCCTTGGCGTAGCAGTTCCTTCATTTCAATTCTCCAGTGTCAATGAGGAGCTTTCCTCATCAGAAAGGCTGACTTGGGACACAATCCACATAGCGCACTAAGCCCCACAAAGAGCCCAAATGGCAACTTTATGGGAAAAGTGTATCCAGGCTTCTTTGTACCCGCAATGTGAGCACAGAAGCCCTTCTTTTCAGAGCTGCTCCGTGAGGGCTGACACACTTCCTGATGACTAAAGAGAGAGGCAGGCAACAGGAATCGAAGGGCAGGTTTTGAAGCATTTCTTGTAAGCGTCTTCCCTTCAGTTGAAGCCTCCTACACAGTGACGGGGGAGACATAAGGTGGGGCGGTGGATCCCATTGACTTTCCTTCAATAACAAAATACCCAGAACATTTCTAGTGGGAAGTTTCCAATGTGCCTTTTAGTGTGCCAGGCTTTTATCCTGGACTCTGTGACTTGTAAGAAATGCTTGAGGCGCCCTGACTGGTTTGGCTCAGTGGATAGAGCGTCGGCCTGCGGACTGAAGCGTCCCAGGTTCGATTCCGGTCAAGGGCATGTACCTTGGTTGTGGGCACATTCCCAGTGGGGGTTGTGCAGGAGGCAGCTGATGGATGTTTCTCTCTCATCGATGTGTCTAACTCTCTATCCCTCTCCCTTCTTCTCTGTAAAAAATCAATAAAATATACTTAAAAAAAAAAAAAAAAAAAGAAATGCTTGAGGCTAGCGCACGGAATGGTGAGGAGGATATCTAGGGATCCCCCGCTCTTGACAGTTCACATTACACATGCCACGTTGCCTTTCCAAATAACCTACATTGCTACCTGTTTTTGCTAACAGAAAGAAATCCCCAAAAGAGTTTTTCTTGTATGAAAAAGAGCAAAACATGAAAATTACGCTCAGCGTTGTTGTGCGGGACCCTTTAGAGGCTGTGTGCACCCCAGGCAGTGAGAGAGGCCCCACCAGGCTCGTTACCCCCAAACCACAGTCAGCATCTGAGCATCAAGCCCCAGAGCTGGAAAGTACATCTGCGAGCATCTGTGCTTTATCTCCATTTATTCTGTGCATCCGCCAGCGGGACGTGTCCTAAGGCATCAGGAGCCTAAAAGTGCTTGTAGGGAGCTGTGCTGAGTGTAAAACTGGACATAATTAAGTGTTTCCACCATCATGAATGAAATGAAGACGCTGCATGTGCCGGGTTTTGGATCTGGGAACCCTGAAACGTTTTCCCATATAAATCAATGGTAATTGCTTTTTCCCTTTGCATCATTTCAGCTTACAAACGTTTTCATAGGGATGTTCTATTTTCAAACAGCAGTGGAACGTGCACTATGTAATTTTTTTAAATCATCTTTTTAAAAATCATGGTGTGAAAAGAATTTGGTTCTCTTTGTGCTAAAACAACAGCACTTGCTTTGTGCACATTGTAACAGAAATGAACAGGGGTGGGAGGGGGGTAGGAGGAGTCTCTGGCAGCTGTAGTTTTACAGGATTTTTCTTTCTTTAAAACATTAGAATCTCTTCTGTAAACCACAGACTATTTTTACTGAGTGGGATTTGAATGTCATAGGAGTCCTCTAGAATCATCTCTGTGGAACAAATTTTGTGTCAGCATCTTTGTTTTATTTGGGTGGCACAGTGAACTTTTAAAACCCCTCCCTTTTTAAAAACTCTTTCCCCTCAAAGCTGTACACATTAGAAAACAGTTGCCTCCTACTATCTGGAAATCAGTGCAAATAGAGAATACTAATTTGTTAAAACCTCTATTTTCTCGCCTTGATGTGGAGCTGATAATCCCGCTGCATAGGGTTATTGTGAAGACAATATAAACGCAGCTCTAAACTCAGAGTTTTGCAAAGAACAGCCCTTCCATAAAGGTCCTCATGATTATTATAATATTATCATTTTACGGAGAAGGAACAAAAGTGAAGTGCTCAACTCATAGCCTTAACAACAAGTTAAATAGTTTCCACAGACATGGATGGCAGGGGAAAGCTGGCGGGTGGTGATTTTGTATTGGTTTGCACAATTTTTAGGGAAGTATTGTTGCCCTCCTTCTGTTATTAAGTAGTTAAATATGGTGTTCTTAAAGGCAATTAATTGGTATCCTTTTAATTTTTACTTTAAAAAATAGGTCCTGCATGTACCTATGGCACAGAAGGTGTACAGGGATAAGTCTGCCATCCTCCCCCTGAACCCAGACGCCAGCTTGGAGACGGCCAGTGTTACTAATTTCTTACTAGTCTAGTTAAATAGGAAGATTTGTGTATATTTTCCCCTTCACATAAGGCGAAGCACATAGTGCTTGCTGTTCTGCATCTTCTTGTTTTTACTCAGCAAATTATACCAATAATGATCCTCGCTTTTTTATTTATGGTTGGATATAATTCTGTGTATAGGTGACCATAATTGATAAGGTTTCCGATGAATGAAAATCAGGTTGTTTCGTTCCTTTGATGTTGCAGACAATGCCTTGCACATATGTCGTTTCTCACAGGTGCAAGCATACCTGAAGGACGCACTCACGGAAGAGTGACTTTCGTGGGAAATGTCGTTGTCCTTGCTCTTTCCAGCAATGGAGGAGCAAGCCTGTTTCTCGCACCCTCACCGACAGCATGAGATACCAAATCTTCTACAGCTATTCTGTTTGTGTAGGTGAAGTTTCAATTTGCATTACTTTTATTGTGAGTGTAATCATACATCTAAAAGTATGTTCTGGAGCCTTTTCTGTGAATTGTTGGTTCATCTCCCTTGTCCTCTATTGGGCTATTGGTAAATTGGGATGTTGAAGGTTAGGGCATATTGGATAGTGAAAATGACTTGGTCTTAAAGTTGGTGGACTGCTATTCAAATTCTGGCTTACTCTTTTATTAATGATGTGCTTCAATTTCCTCATCTCTATATTGATCAAATGCCAACATTATAGGGTTCTAGGATGGATCAAAAGGGATCACATGTAACACACTCAGTACAATATTTGGCTCTTACTAGGGCTCAATAAATTAAAAAGTGTTTTCTTTCTTCTCTCAGGATTTTATAAAGATCACAACAAACATTTTCTGTATTCCTAAGAAGTCCACATAATTTCTCAAAAATAAAAATAAAAATAAAGGCTTATAGAGGGTGGGACAGAGGAGAAGAGGAGACATGTTTTCTTGCCTTGGATATTATGAATTTAATACACACACACACTCACACACACATTGTTACCAGTATGCTTCTAAAGCCACTTCTTCCTTGAGGGTGATCAGGGAATGCTAATTTTAAAATTAGTACAAGCAAAACACAATTAGGAAAGTAAATCTGCTGTGCCCAGACATACACATTCTATATTACAAAGTCAATACGTAGTATGGCTTTAAAAAGCCATTTGCTGCTTAGCTCTATTTGGGGGCTCTCAGGGCCTTGCCTAGGACCTTACAGTCAGCTCTCCACAACGTTTGTGGAACCAACTTAGTGCACTGTTTCTTTTTGGAAAAGAGCAAAAATGTCATGTTCTAGACTCTTCTTAGAGCAGATGTGTGTTTTTCTCTCTGTATCACCAGTGCCCAACTCAGTGCCAAAACCCTGGAGAGGCTGAACCTAACTGCACCAGGGACTGAAATTTACTATGAATCAAGGTTAAAAAACAAAGAACGAAAACATCTCTGACTTTCCAAAGGACATCGCTGCACTCTTCTGCTCTCCATCCGTTCCATGTGTCAGAATTAGCCCAGGGCCATGACTTCCAACTTCATGTTCAGTTTACATTTTTATTTCATTTCCAATGTCCTCTCTCTGACTCACCAACTGTGATGCCCTTATATATTCATTTGAAATAAATTAATCGTAAATCTGTTTTGTGAATTCCTTAATACCCCTTGGACTACACGGAGAGATCTTAAGGTGCTGTGAAAGCATGATGAAAATTTCACACTCTGGAGAGTCCAGAATGTGACATGATAGCTTCATAGATGGGTGCATGCTGAGGATAGCTTTCTTGTATTTCCTCTCCTTCTATCCGTTTGAACCTCAGTTGCTCTGTTCTCTACAGGCTGTGGTTACAGTTTTCTGTGTGACTAACACACCATGTTCAGCATCAACGTGGTCTATAATTTCAGCATGGAGTTCTCCAAGCCAGACAGAGATTC
>PVJC01035266.1:0-18348 GCA_004026665.1 Murina feae
ACAGGCTGTCGGGGGGGGCAATAAGGGGTTACCAGACTGGCAGGGTGCGGTGAGGGGAAACTAGGCCAGTAGAATGGGCAGTTAGGGGCAACCAGGTTGGCAGAGGGGTTCAGTTAGGGTGACCAGGCTGCCGGGTGTAGCAAACAGGCCTCTGCTTCCCAGCTGAATGTAACCAATAATGTCTGTCTCTGCTTTTGCTTCCTTTTCCATCCATAATTGGCTGAGGTTTATTGGTCTGGTTGCCTTTGCCAGTCAGTGTGGTGGGTAGCATCGTGTACCACTTCTAAGCACAGCAATGAAAAGCCTTCACATGGTTCTGTCACTGATTTTGTCCCTTTGCCCTGAGATTGTCCCATCAAAAACAAGGTACAGCTGACCCATGAAAGACATTTAATCTGATAGACATTTTCGTTTTGTTTGCAAAGAATTGGCATGAGAAAGACATAAGTTTCAACCAAAAGAAAGAACTAGATATATTCATATGGTGCTATATGGTTTATGGATTGCAAGAAATAGAAGATCTGGCTAAAGTTTCAGCTATGCTTGGACGACAAAAAAGTCCTCAAAACCCTGTTTGTTATAAACCACTGAGATTGTGGTTGTGGCAGCTACTGCAGCTTAAGTGAGAGAAAATGACTGATGCCAACATTGAGTATCTCCTCTTCTTCTCAGTGAACCGTTGAGGTAACGCTTCTCCATCTAGTTAGTTCCTGACCATTTTTAAGATGCCATAGAAGTTACATTTCTCCAGGAAACATTTTCTTAACCCCCACCCCAAGATTAGACGAGCTATCTTTGTTTTATGTACTGTAAAAATACTGTATATTTTATTTATTTGAAATCAACCATATTTTTTGCATTTTATCTCAAGTCCTATTTAATGTTTTAGTTTACTCCAAGGGCCATTTCATTGTCCCTGAGAAACTACACTTCCAGGCAGTCATTTTGTCATAATTATTAAATTATTCATCAAATTCTCTATATCCATTTTTCTTTATAATTATGCATGTTATTTGAACGAATAGAGTCACAGAGCATGATGGTCTTTTTTTTCCTTTTATTGAATTTATTGGGGTGACTCTGGTTAACAAAATTATACAGGTTTCATTTGCACTATTCCACCACACATCATCTGTACACTGCATTGTGTGCTGGCCACCCCAAGTCAGGTCTCCTTCCAATCCCATTTATGCCCCCTATACCCTCCTCTACCTCTCCCATACCCCTAGCAATAACATAGCTATCATATCACCCATCTGATATTTTATGCAATTTAAAATATATCTGTATTTGTGCTTATTAGGTACCTAACTTTATCCTTTCTTAAATATTTTTTATTAAAATATAATTGACACACAATACTCTATTAGCTTCAGGTATACAACATAACGATTCAAAATGTGTGTATATTGCAAACAGATCACCACAATAATTCTAGTTGTCATTCATTACTATACATAGTAATACAAAATATGTTTTTTTTGAGAGAGAACTTTTAATATTTACTCTCTTAGGAACTTTTAAATATGAAATACAATATTATTAACTATAGTCACCATGCACAATTAATTTTTAAATATATGAATGTCATTAAAGTAAATATAAAACAAAATATAACAATGTTTATATTTCCTATTGGGATTGCAAACTATTTTAAAAGCATTATTTTTTCAAAATGTAAGATTCTGCTATGTCTAATCTATAGCACTAATGAATTTTGGGGAGTGTTTGATTTGTACTATTTCATTTCATCTGACCTAAGGGCTATGACTTGCACTTATTGATTTAATCTGGAGCGAGCCAGGTGTCTGGAGACCTCTAACTTTATCTCATGCCAGTCTTATGCCTTTCACCTTTACTGTTGCTTCAGCTTTTCATTTCTTAGGGATAATATATATCGACCAAACAACTTATATTCAGAATAATTCACAGTTTATGTTAAAGAAAAGCTCCTCAATCATAAATGACATTAAAATAAAATGGTTTATGTCTTCATATGCTTCTGCTGTTGGTAGAAAGATAGTATTTTTTGGAATTTGTGTTGAGGTAGAGAAAATTTCAGTGATTTTAATTTCTCCCTCATCTAAGTGTAGAGAAAGAATGGAGAACTTTGTTCTAGGTAGTAATCAGTTAATTAAAATCTTAATAACATTTTTCATAAAAGTATTAACCTTCACTATCTTTCTCCATTAAAACTACTACTTTTAATTATCTCCATTAATCATGGCTATTAATGACATATCAGATACAATGTGTCTTACCTAGTTGACAAAACAGGAAATGAAGAGGCCTGTCATCCCCATTTAGTAGACTCTAAATGAGGAGAGGATATTCTTATTTGAGTTCCAATGACATAATTATAGATACCGTCTTTATGAGGGTGTTTCCTTTTATTAATCTCCTGGACATTCAGACAAACTATTTTGTAGTCATTTGGAAGAAATTGGAAGAAATAAGGTAAAAGGAAGAAAACACAAATGACTCTAAAGTTAATGTTAAAAGGAAATTTAAATGAAGTCTATAGAGAAGGTTCTGAAAAGAAAATAGAAAATCAGATCATCATGATAGTTTTCTTTTATACAAACAAATTCAGTTTCCTAAGGGAAGGAAAGTTGCTAAGGTAGCATTTGCAGTGAATTATGTGTCAGGAAAATGTTAACACTGAAAGTTTTTGTACATATTACATTGTCATATTAAAAGACATGCCAACCGTTAAAATAATTTATGTAAATATTTTAAACCATGTTTAAATGAGAAGAGAAAAATACAGGGCTCGTTTCTATTCTATTTTATGACAATATGTGTGTAATTGTTAGTTTAGCGCATAAAAACAAATCCATTTAGTGTACACGTGTTTTTAACATTACCCTTCTGAACAGAAAGAACAAGGGAAAAGTGATTCATATATTAACATCAATTATTTGAGTTAGGCATTGAAAAGATAGCGGGGGAAATGATGAGACATCTGTTCAGGTGGTGAGATAATTATTTCTTTGTCACTCAGCAACATTTTAATTTCAAGCTCCATATTCTCTATCACATCAGAAAACATATTCATCAATTCTAGGTAAATTCAGTATTACAGGTGCAAGCTCAGTCTTTTCAGAATTCTTTAATGCTATCCCCACCTCACTCTAGTCCGAACCGCTTCTTCCTTGTCTGTTATTCTAGGATCCTGCTCTAGGGCGTTTGGATGGTTGGAGCAGCGTTTCCACCTTGATTGTCCTTGTTTGTGTCTATGTCCTTTGACCCGTCCCATCCGCCCAGTGATCTACTGCAAACACAGGTGTCTGCTGAGATACTCAATTATTATTCAGGCTTTGCCTGTGGGTTCACACAGCATCACTGCTTCATATCCTTTTTCCAAGCTAAACAGTCTTCTGGTCTGTTAGTTCCCTCTCCACTAACCTGTATGACTTCCTGTAGGCTCCAAGAGGTTTTGGATGTCCTTCCATCCCCCCTGAAGTCACCCAAGCAATGCCGCCTTACCCAGCAGGTCTCCTTTCCCCCCACCTTGCCTTGTCGCCTCTGTACTTCAGCTCTCATGCCTTGGTTTTTGCTTTGAGGCAGCTGCTGCCCGTTACTTACAGTAAAATATTAAATTGTATTTCTAAAAAATGTCTCCCCAAATGCCTTTACAGTTTTCCAGTATTTGAATTCTTTGCATATTTATTTTCCCAATCTTGAAATGAGAAATCAAGAAAATGCTTCCTCTGCAAAGTCCCCTCCCCAGCCCTCACCCTTTTTCTACTTCATACACGCTGTCAGGAATCAAAGCCCCTCCAAAATGCTCCCATGGAGGTCAAGTTCAGAGACACTGAAGTAAACTTCTAGCTGCCACGGCCATAGCAGTATTGGAGGATACATACTGTGAACATCAAGTTATCTTTCTAGAGTTCAGACTCAGGAACATACTTACATAGACACCACCACAAGCTCACATGGGAAGTCAATGATCACTGTTCAGGAAAGAATGAGATTTTTCTCAGCAGATATTTCTTAAGAAAAGAAATCAGACTCTTAGTTGCAAAGGAATGTACTATGCATTGTTTATTTAGAAATAAATTTTTTTAAAAGTGACAGGGAGCATATACTGGAAGAGCTGGCTTACAATTATTTTCCCAGTGCCTGCTTAGTGAGTTTGGGCATGAAAATACCTTTAAAATGCTATCAATACTATTCTCACAAAAGACACTAAAGCAAAATGGTACACATTTATCTCAAACTTTGATAAAACAGGTCACTACAAGGTGAGAGAATGCACATATATTATCCAATTCCTGGGGCTTCAAACGTTGAAAATATCCTGTTTAAGCACCCACACTACATACTGTGTTTCGTCAGCCTAAGCAGACAAACACATCAATGATTTAGTTACAATAAACAATTCCATAGAATATGGATGGTTTTTTAATTCAAACTCTGAGAGCTGAACCAAATGCTCTAATGACATCCTTTTAGTCATTTATTTGTGTGCAATATTCGTTACATGTATTTCACTTAATTCCTTTGCTCATTTCCTTTTTTACTCCTCAGTATTCTCTAGGGTTAATATGGTCCATTACAATGTTTTAGAAATAACTAATGTACTACATTTTAGTCCTGGAGTTATTTCAGTCTGTGCATTGAAAAGTCAAACCAAAAGCCTGAAGCAATTCTATTAGATTTTGGACACTAAAATATCTTATTAGAAATACTGGGATAGAGAAATTCAACTAGATCTTTTTAGTAGTTCAACTACAGCTATTTTTAAATGCATGAATTTTCAGGTGTCAGTGTAATAAATCTACTTGTACCAAAAAATATATGCCCATTACAGGTTATTAAAAATGTAGTTATTAAAATTCACATGTTAAATGAATCATTTTATTCATATAGTTGGCATTCTTTTTGTATGTTCTAATATTGGTAAATCTTTAACCAGTCTCAAGAATTGTGCATATTCTGAGGTAGAAATTAGCATTTTATTTATTTGGTGTTTTCTTGTAAACTACCTAACTTAAAAAAAACAAAAGCGATGAAGGTAATATCAATGTAGAATTCACTGACTATAAAACATGAAAGTATTTTCATAAAGCCTAAACATATCTCAGTGGAACTTGACATTCACCCAAAATTGGCACAGGAAGATCTCAAAGGTTTGAGGATATTTTTACCCTCAGATCTTTGCAAGAAAGATGTGAAACAGGTGAGATTATTAATTTCTCACAGATTCTTTATAATATAACACATAATTTAAAAAAAATATGTGCCCCCTAAATCTACAAGCAGAGTAAAGAAGCAGGAAGAACAGGCAACACACCTTATTTCCAAACTATAAAAGTCTTAGAACTGTGAATTTAAAAAAACTCAATAAAAAATACTCAGAAAATTTATAAGATGTGGTCTCTGCCCTTAGCTATTTCTCTTCCATAAAAACTGAAAGTAAAACTCATATGCATTTTATTATTCATAAAAATGAGCCATTGTGGATGGCTTAGCAAACAGAATGACAAAAGAGAGGAACAAAATGCTGTGAGAAAAGCAGGATAAGTTGATCCAGGAACTAACAGAAGTGACTTTTTCTCACTTACGTGATTTTAAATACCTGTTTCTATCAGAAAACAAAATAAATGTTTGTAGGTCATTCAGGAGCTGGGTGAAAAAAAGGTGAAGGTGATAGCTAGAGGGAAAAGGGGTGGGAGGAGGTGTAAGAGGGCAAAGAGGGGGAAATAGGGACTAGAGAGGCTTTAGGCAATGGATCCATGAGGCAGTGTTTTATTGAGTTGTACACTTGAAACCTGTATGGTTTTATTAACCAATGTCACCCAAATAAATTCAATAAAAACGAAAGAACAACAATACCGTAAACACACTAGCAAATTTGGATTTAGTGACTTCCACTACAGTTATTTTATTTTAATGAAAATAATGTGCTGCTGTCCAAGGACCTATTTTTATATTTTTAATTTTGAATATGGAAATCATTTTAAACTTACAGGAAAATGTAAAAATAAAATTAGTACAAAGAACATTCGTATTATTCTTTTTTTTAAAAGTTGTTTCCTCTTTTTTTTAAAAATTTCATTGATTTTTTACAGAGAGGAAGGGAGAGGGATAGAGAGTTAGAAACATTGATGAGAGAGAAACATCGATCAGCTGCCCCCTGCACACCCCCTGTTGGAGATGTGTCTGCAACCACAGTACATGCCCCTGACCGGAATCGAACCTGGGACCCCTGAGTCCACAGGCAGACGCTCTATCCACTGAACCAAACCGGTTAGGGCTTATAAAAAATTTTTTATAGCATTCATTGATAATTCTTTCCTGGTCCGATTTCTCCTGATGATAGTAAAATAGTGATTTTCCTCTCTACCCATACCTGAACGTTCACCAGGTGCCCTTCCTCACTCTCCTTGAGGAAAAGACCTCCCCGCTCTCTTACTGAGGCATGTTCGTGTGTATATACTTATTTATTCATCTACCTATTATCAATACACACTCATGATTTTTGTCATGGCTTTATAATTAATTACTGTACTTAATCTACATAATGATTCCAGTGTTGACTGGTGGGAACTCCTTACCCGACTTTTGCAACGTATATCGTGGCCCCATCTGCTTTTCTTTAAATTTATTTTTTATTTGAGCACTTTGTTACTTTATGGAACAGCATTATACTTCAGGTTCTCCTGGTAACTACTCTTCCTAAACCTTGGAATCAACCAATATCTGAGCACTTCTGGTTCAAAGACCTGCTCTAGACAGCAGTTTGCTCATTCATATGCTCAGGCCACTGTGGCCACTTCTCTGAGCTGGCTCCAAAAGCAGCGCTAGATGTTAGGAGTCATGGTAGATAGTGTGCATTTATTTACTAATGTCAGGCACTCTTCCTGGCTTTCTACTAGTATATATTAATCCATGTATATAGCATTAATTTACAAAGTAGTGTTGCTATCTCTACATTACAATGATAAAATGATATCCTCTACAGTTGGGTAACTTGTCCAAAGCCATTTAAAAAATAATTCCCAGAGCCAGTGAGGAAATTAGTTTTACTTATTAGCAAATCAGGTCCTTTATACCCAGTTTTAATGCTATACTAAAACTATATTAACGGAAGCTGAGAATCATCTCAAAGCAAAGGTAAGAGGAAGAGGCTCACAGGTTGCCTAGGATTTATTATTAGGCATTTTCCTGAGTAGTCTGTGGGTTATTTTGTAAAATATTCAAAAGAATTGCATTTACAACATGAGTGTTCCTTTTCTTTAGGCATCTGAAGGCACAGGTACTTAAAACTACTCTTTCAATGATTACTAGCAGGAGAAATAAAGTCAGGTGAGAAAGATCCCATCCAAAATAAGCCCAATCAAGCTACACTTGTCCAGACACCCAATCTGCCTAAACCAGGAGTCAGACAAAACTCCTTAGACATTTTCAGCATGTTTTTTCAGTTTTATGGTTTTTCTCATCTACTGTGAGTGGACAGATGATGCCTTTTACTCTTTCATGCTGTCCTCCACACCAGATTATTATGCCGGACTAATCTCTTTCTTTTAGTTCTGTATTCTTTTTTCATAAAACACATACTTGATCACATTGCTCCTTCCTTAAAACTGTGCTATGGCTTATGGGAAGGTAATAGTCACAGCTAACAGAATCCTGGGCTTGTTTCCTCTAGGTCAACTAGCCAGCTTTGCTCTTATCTGGAGCACACGGTGTTAAGTACAGGTAAGCTTTATGATGAAATAAACCCTGAGCATGGTGCAAGAAACCATGTGTTTTGGTTCGCCTTTTCTTAATATAAGGCAAACCATGCCACTGTAGTGGCCTTTAGTATCTTGGATGTACAATGGGAGCAATAAAATTTACTGTCTGTATCACAGAGTTTTGTTATGATGAAATTAGATAATTCATGTGAAGGAGTCTTAGATATTATGGATTTTTATGCAAACATATTGTCATTATTAATATACAAAGCTGGAGAAAAAGCCTCATTTAAATTAATGCCCGTAAGGATCATTGCAGGACACTTAAAAGTGTTATATCTGGAGATGCACACTTTCATGTATTAGTGAAATCCTTTTTATGGATAGCCTCAAAGCCTACCTAATACTTATTGCCACAAATAATTTGATAGATATATTATTAGGAAATTAAAATATAGCATGGCAAAAGTAGATTTACCATTTTATGCAAAATACAGAGTTTATTCTCATATTACTATTTATTTTAGTATTAGAGGTCTGGTGCACAAAAATTTGTGCAGTTGGGGGGGGTGGGGTCCCTCAGCCCAGCCAGGCCTGTGCCCTCTCCCAGTCTGGGACCCCTTGAGGAATGTCCACCTGCTGACTTAGGCCTGCTCCCCATGGGGTCTGGCCTAAGTTGGCAGTCAGACATCTCTCTGGCAGCCCAGCAGCCTGCAGAGGATGTCGACTTGTTGGTGGGAAACAGGCCTAAGCTGCAGTCGGACATCCTTAGTGCTGCCACCACTGTACTGGCTGTGGCTGAGCAGAGCTCCCCCTGTGCGAGCACATTGACCACCAAGGGGCAGCTCCTGCATTGAGCATCTGCCCCCTGGTGGTCAGTATGTGTTATAGTGACCAGTCATTCCCAGTGGTTCTGCTGTTAGGGTCAATTTTCATATTACCCTTTTATTATATAGGATAGAGGCCTGGTGCACAGGTGGGGGCTGGCTGGTTTGCCCTGAAGGGTGTCCTGGATCAGGGTGGGGGTCCCACTGGGGTGCCTGGCCAGCCTGGCTGAGGGGCTGATGGCTGTTTGCAGGCTGGCCAAGCCCCCCAGTGGGGAACATCACCCCATGAGGGTATGGCCAGCCTGGGTGAGGGGCTGTTGGCTGTTTGCAGACTGGCCAAAACCCCTTCAGGGTGAGGGTCCCCACTGTGGTGCCTGGCCAGCCTGGGTGAGGGGCTCATGATTGTTTGCAGCCTTGCCACACCCCCAGCAACCCAAGCTCCCAGCAAGTCTGGCTGGAAGCAGTTATCTGGGATTTATTTATATTCTATAATTGAAACTTTGTTGCCTTGAGCGGAGGCCACAGCCAGCCAGGGAAGGTGGGAAGCTTGGCTTCCTCCATCGCCAGGGCAACCAAGCCTCCTGCTTGCTCCAGTTCGGTGGCTGCTGGTCGCCATCTCGGTTGGGTTAATTTGCATATATTTGGTCTGATTGGCTGGTGGGCGTGGCTTGGGGCATAGCGGAGGTGCAGTCAATTTGCATGTTCCTCTTTTATTAGATTAGATTGTATTTTTTCCATATGAACCACTGTATACCCACTTTGTCCCACCCTGTATTTTGTTGTGTCTGAAAAGAAATTGTTCATATCAGTTATTGGTAAGGACTACCTGAAACTGGTTCCACACACATGGCCTTTACAAGGGCCTCCCTGCACCATTTGATTATGATGAATTGTTCCCAATTGGGTAAATAAAAATGGTGATTTTAGACAATTTGATGGCAGGAACCTTGAATGATCTGCTGGTGTTTATTGCTAAAATTGCAGCTAATACACTAAAAGGAAAGTTTCCTTTGTTACCATGGAAAATCCATGTCTTAGGAAGAAGTCTCTGGCATAGGAAAGGCTTGAGAATACTGCAGCCCAAATCTCTGGTGGAGCAGTTGAGACTGAGGTGTGGAAATGAAAGTAGTGTATTGCAGGGATCAGTGGGGCTATGTGGGGGTGAAGGCGTAGTGTTTAGCTGGAAAGCAGTTAATGAAGTGAAGGTGCTAGGGTTGATTTTCAGAGTAAAAAAGTAAAAGGTAGAACACAGTCCTTTTAGGACAGTAAAGACAACATTTAGGTAAGGTCACATGGCTCTAGAGTGAGGACAGTGAAGAGAGAAGAATCTGGGGTAGAGGTAGAAGTTCTGGCCTCAGTTTGTCAAGACTTGTAGAATGAAAAGACCAGGTCAAAATAGCAAGAATCAGAATCCAGCAGGGCTCCTGTGACAAGTACAGATCACTTAGCAATCAGGAACTGTGACATAGAAAGAGCCATCTTCTGAGGAAGCTATAAAAAATCACTCACTCCCAAGATAACATTATCGTCTAAAAGTGTGGGCAGTTGAGTACTCATAGGATTGTGTAAGATCAAGATAAATTACATATCGTGCAGGAATTCATCAGAATCACTTTTCAGAGTTCTTTAGTATACCACCTATATCCCAGGAATTCAACTGGGACATCTAAATACTTAGCTTGATAAAATTCCAGAGAAGTGAGGATGATTCCTGAAAAGCAATCATAGTAAATGTGGTATGAACAATTTTCAGGTGTTTAATTAAAAAAAAAATCTCAGGGTAACATCCAGAACCAATTAATAAAAATATATGATAAGCAATCTCAGACATTTTCAAGACTTGTGCAGGTGATTATAGTACACTAACTTTGAGACACTGGATCACAGGAAAGTACTGCTGAATACCTGGGCTAAATGAATGGGAATCACAAAGGATCAGGAGTTTTTGCATTGATTCAGAGAAAGAAAGTGGTAAGGATTAAGAATTAAAATTACCAATACGTTTGGCTATTAAATGTGGGGTAAGAGTGGGCCAAGAAGGTGTTAACTGATGGGAAACAGCCTATGTACAGTGACTCTGGTTTCTGATGTGGACGTTTAACCTGGGTTCTGCAGGAAAATGATCGTGGCTGAGCATGGGGAAGCAGAAGTACATTGCCTAAGGAACAAAGAGAGCTTAACCTTTTGGGCTCATTTAAATCCAGGGGGGAGCAGAAAAAGATTAACTGAAGTACTTATATGCACATATATATAACCCATGGACACAGATAATAGTACATGAAGGCCTTGATGAGGGGAGAGCGTGGAGGAGGGGATCAATGGAGGAAAAAGGGAGACCTTTGGAATACTTTTAACAGTCTATATATATAAAGCTCTAATATGCAAATAGACTGAATGACAGAACAACTGAACAACTGGTTGCTATGATGTGCACTGACCACCAGGGGGTGAGCACAGAACATGGCAGGCATCAGCCATTGGTCAATGTCATCAGGGCGAGCCTCTGGTGGTTACTGAGAATTCCTTGCTCTCATGTTCTGCCATCCTGCCCACTGCTCACATTTGCGGCTGGTGCTAGAGCTGCCGCTAGTATCAGCTGCTGGTGCCTGGTGCCAGCCCAGATCACTAGGCACTGTCAGCAGGTGCAAGTGGCAGCTGCTGGCCCCAATTGCCCCTTAGGGCTTCTCCCCCTCCCCATGCTCCTGAGGGGCAATCAGAGCACTAGCCCCACTGCTGTCACTGGCCCCACTTGCACCCACTGCTGGCACCGACCCCAATTGCTCTGTGCTTTCAGCATGTGGAAGCTGTGGTGGGAGCAGGACTGCCAGCAGACCAGGAACAGGGAGCCAAGGTAGGAGGGGCAGGGTGGGGGCTCAAAGGATGGGCCAAGACCTGCTCCTGTGCCCACACCAGCCTCGAGACCTACAGTTCCTTTGAAGGTGCACAAATTCATGCACTGAGCTCCTGATAAATAGATAGATAGATAGATAGATAGATAGATAGATAGATAGATAGATTAGTAAATAAATAAATACTATGTGAATATACGGACATAGTCTTATAAATGTTCCAAAAGTAAGATTTATTTTTCTTCTTTTAAAAGAGAATTCCCCAATTTTTATATGTTTTGTGCCTCACAAGCAGAGATTCACCCTAATTTTGGGGGAAATGGTGTTAAATTTGTATAGAATCCAAATTATTTCCAATTAGAGTTGTCTCAGGAAATTTTACATATTTCTCTAAAGTTTAGAGGTGATGTAATTTTAGAACATGGCCACTGAGAAACTAGTCATATACAAACCTAAAAATACAGTTTCCTTCATTTCAAGATATTGTCCAATATACTATTCACTGTGGCTTTTGTTGGTATTGAGAAGTTAATTCTTCATAGAAATATCTTTCAAGACACTGATATTCTTAGAAAAACTCACTTATCTAATCTAATAAAAGAGTAATATTGAAATTGACCC
Source organism: Murina feae (assembly GCA_004026665.1). Taxonomy (NCBI): domain Eukaryota; kingdom Metazoa; phylum Chordata; class Mammalia; order Chiroptera; family Vespertilionidae; genus Murina; species Murina feae. The sequence goes on from PVJC01035266.1 coordinate 11,986, forward strand.
TTTCTCTGGAACACCTAAGCCACGCCCACCAGCCAATCAGAGCAGCTGCATGCAAATTAATCCAGCCAAGATGGAGGCCAGCAGTCACGGAGCTAGAGTAAACAGCAGGCTTCCGTTGCACCAGGAGTAAACTGCCTGCCTAGGCTGGCTTGGCCTCTCTCTGCTCATGGCAACATAGTTGCAATTAAAGAACTCACAGAGCTGAACCAAACAGAAGGCTTCCATTGCACCAGTGATGGAGCAAACTGCCTGCCTAGGCCTGCTGGGCCTCTACTAAGGCAACATTCTTTCAATTATAGAAGCCACAGCGCTGAAGCCAATAGGAGGCTTCGTTACCTGCCTAGGCCTCAGCTTAAAGCAACAGTGTATCAATTATAGAAGATAAATAAACCCCAGAAACCTGCTTCCATCCAGCCTCGCTGGGACGTTGGGTCAATGGGAGCTGTGGGCAGCCTGAAAGCCTGAAAATGGCCCTCAGCCCCACACTGAGGCTGCCCAGGCACCCCAGTAGGGATCCAAAACCTGAAGGGACTGTGTGCAGCCTGAAAACAGCCCTCAGCCCCTCATCCAGGCTGGCCACACCCCAATGGGGTGAAGGTCCACACTGGGGGGGCTTGGCCAGCCTGCAAACAGCCATCAGCCCCTCATCCAGGCTGGTCAGGCATGCCAGCAGGTGGACATCCCCCAAGTGGTCCCAGACTGCAAGAGGGCACAGGCCGAGCTGAGAGACCTCCCGAGTGCACAAATTTTTGTGCACTGGGCCCCTAGTTTCTTTATATCACTGAATGATCAAGTAAATAGTTTCTTTTTTCTTTTGTCTGTTGCTAAGCCCAAAGTTGCTAAGTTCAAAGTTGCAGAAAAAATTTAATTTATGGTAATTGGTACATTTTAGTTTTTCATAATTTTAGTATATTTTTGCACCTTTTAACGTGTATTTTTATTTTTCTGATGAAGCATTTTTTAGAGTTGGAAGGGTGAGATCTAAATTTTACATCTTATAAATGTTCCAAATTACTTTCTTAATTTCATGTTTTTTAAACAAATAAAAATGCTTATAAAGACATTAATCTCATTATTTATCATGATTCTATGTTTTAGTTATTTAAAAATATATGCCCAGTCTAACCTCAGGAGACTAAAAATACATGGCCTCCAGTTTATCACTTTTTGCATCTGTTATTTCATTTTAAAGTATCTGTATTTCACCTTATGACTACACATTTACAATCTTGACAAAGAATAAAGACTTAAACCTCCGGTTTGGCTAAAATACTCAATGAGTATAATTTTGGTTCATTTAAGACCCTTTCAGACAATCTAATAGAAAAAGTAATTGTATCTGGAAAATTCGAAAGATCTAAAGGATGATGTATATTTTTTACTTGGGGAATATTCATCACACTAAAAATAATCTTTTATATCAGTTTTAAGAAAAACAGTTGTATACCTGAAAACTATATAATTTTATTAACCAATGTCATCCCATAAATTTAAAAAAATAGCTAGCTTTGCTAACTGCACATATTGTAAAGATAGTTGCTGACTACTAGACCAAAGGTCATTTCTACTGCAATATACATAGATTTCTAATAGTAGTCATCTCATTAGAGAATTGATCATGTTTGATGTCCACATCAACATCTATTTAATGATCATGCTTTTGAGTCACTTTTCTACTATTATACAACCTATACCTTAACAGGTTGGTAATGTCAGAAGGGACCACTCCCAGGAAGTATCAGCATGAAGGTGTGTATGTGTCATAATCCTACTACACACATGAGGTCCATTTATGACCAACATAAAACTGAGTCTGAAGATGCTTAGCAGAGAGCAGCTTGGTAGTCACATCCAACATGACAAAATCAATACAGCAAAGCTGAAAATAGAATGTTCTAGGAGAATGTGCTTAATGTAATGTGTGCTGTAGATATTGTTATCCACCAGCAGCAGAACCATGTCTGAGGCCATTGTTTCAGATCAGCCCCATGGAGGTGCTGCATGCATTCACCTCTCCGTCTGCTTCCAAGAGCCAGGGGAGTCACAGTGTAGCCCCAATGTACTGTGCTCTACGCAGAAATTTTAAACCAAAAGAGGAATTGAGAAAGATCACATTATTGGTATCTTGTTATTTAAACATTTTAAAGTTTTTTATTGAATTTATTGGGTTGACATTGGTTAATAAAAATATATAGCTTTCAAGTGTACAATTCTATGATTCATCATCTGTATATTGCATTATGTGTTCAACATCCAAAGTCAAGTCTCTTTCTGTCACCACTTATCCCCCCTTTACCCTGTTCTACCTTTTCCCAACCCCTCTTCCTCTTGTAATTACCTCCCTGTTGTCCGTGTCTATGAGTTTTCTTCCCTCCCTTCCTACCTATCTCCCTCCCTCCTTCCCTCCTTTCTTTCTTTCTTTCTTTCTTTCTTTCTTTCTTTCTTTCTTTCTTTCTTTCTTTCTTTCTTTCTTTCTTTCTTTCTTTCTTTCTTTTTTATTTCTTTCTTTCTTTCTTTTTCTCAATCACTTCACCTTTTTCACCCAGCTCCTGAATCCCCCTCCCATATGCCCGCTGTCAGCCTGTTGTTCTCTGTATCTATGAGTCTGTTCCCTTTTTGTTCTTTCGTGAAATCATATGGTATTTGTCTTTCTCTGACTGGCTTGTTTCCTCAAAAATAAAAAGAGGAAGATGCCTTTTGATTCCACTTCTGAGAATATATTCAAAGAAATCTGAAACACCAATCCGAAAGAAGATACGCACTCTTATGTTCACTGCGGCATTATTACAATAGCCAATATTTGGAAGCAGCCCAAGTGCCCATCAGTAGATGAGTGGATAAGAAAGCTGTGGTACATTTACATAATGGATTACTACTCAGTTATAAAAAAAAGAAGGAAATCTTACCTTTTGCGACAGTATGGATCAAGCATGTCAAATTGACGGCCGGCACGAGTTTGACATGCTTGATATGGATGGATCTAGATGGTATTTATGGTTGAGTGAAAAAATATTTTTCTTGATTGCCAAATACCTTTTTGTAAAGGCTCAAAAGCTTAATTTTGTTTCTCTCTGCTAAATGTGGGGTTCTGTTACTAAAAGAGAAACTAAGCCTAAGAGACTTTGCTTTCCTACCATCTGAGTGAATTTACAAGGCATCTCCCATAAACTCTGCACATATCTAGGGAGGGAGAGAAGAGTATATAGGAAATATGTTAAAATGTAAGTTTTAAGTCCTGCAGTAGATGTGAGCAGAAGTCTACAGAGCACCAGGCTGCCCCCTCCCCCATGACAAAGGAAAATCCCCGGAGGTGGAGTTAACTTAGTCCTTAAGTGGTGGGGCTGACCAGCAGACCCTGGGCAATGGGTGAATGATTACTCTGAAATGTTTCTGTGAACGAGAGGGCTAAGGGACTCCTAGGTTTGAGAAACCAAACAGCCCCCCTCACCTACCTCCTCAGGGTTTCCTTGTAACACCAGCTTGAACTAAACTCAACTATTAAGTACTATCAGCAGGGTAAGTATCCTTGAGAAGACATATGCATCTGCAGTGTGCTTTAAGCAAGGACATATAAAGACTAAACATAAAAATTCAAGTAAAACACCCAGAGGATCAGACTTTTTTGGAAAAGTCAAGCAGGGGCAGTCACCTTTGGCCGGCTCCCCCTAGAGGCTCCACACCATTCGGAGATCCCTCTTTACAAACTTTCCAACCAAGTCCCATGCTTCCCCACACTTAAGCACAAATAGAGTGGGCATGGCCAAGAGCTAGAGAACACTGGAGTATGCCAAACATTAAAACAATAGAGTCTCATCAGTTTGAGAAGGCTCCTTTACGAAATGAGTTTGAGATATCCAATGGGATATTCACATGTCACTCTAGTTTTGATCTACTTAATAACCAGACATTGATGACTACAGTGTAAGGCAGAAATTTCAAGTCAGATAATGCCAAATTAGTAGAACAGATAAGACTTTAATAACTTTGGGAATATGTTCAAATTATTTCACCTCCCTGTCCCTTAACCTTCTAGTACATAAAATTGGAATAATAATACTTGCATCTGTATTTGGTGTAAAATCACATTTGGTGTACCTAATGCAGTGTGATTGTGTATTTGGTACATTAGAGATATATCCCCTTGAAAAAAAAATATATATGGCTAATATGCTAAGTGTTCATTAGAGTAATGACATCACATAGCAATGTCCGGCTTCCTCTCCCTAGCAACTAGCCTCTTTGCAGTTTCTTCAGCCCAGGAACATGACTTGCTTTATAGCCAAGTGGAAATACTTTACAATGTAACCAAATGTCAGTGAAGCGTTTTCCCGTGCCTCATCTCATTTGATCCTCACAGAAGTCCTGGAGTAGGTTGATAGGAGACTTGGTAAAATCCTATTTTCTTTTCATTAGCTGGAAAATGAAGATTTAGAAAGTTTAGAAACTTTACCCAGCTGAAAAGAAGAAATGGTGGACCTTGAAAATGACTTCAGGTTTTCTTACTGCACAAAATATAATCAAACACTGCTGCAGTTAAATATTTTATTCTTTGTTATCTCTGCATGATCTACAATAATAATCTGCTTTGTGTTGATATTTACTGCTGTGTTGCTGACGATTACCTGAAAGAGAAGTTGGGGTGCTTCACTGGGCTGGAAAAAGTTCAGCTATATCACAAAGCAGGTCTAATTAAGCAAGTTTATTTTATGTATATAAAAGGCTAAGTTGACTCACACATGTGTGATACATATAAAGCTCTTGCTGGTGCCAATTGCACACATGTGTTTTGATCTGTCATTGTCAATTGTGAATTCGGTTAATCTTCTGTTACAGAGAAAGGATGAATAGTGATATTAAAATATTTCTTCTAATTTATTTCCTTTCAATGTGCATGAATTTGTGCACTGGGCCACTAGTAAGATGATAGTGGCAGCAGACTTTAGAGCAAAAAAACAGCAATTTGATAAAAAATCTGGGTATCATCTGATTATGATAATATGATGATTCATACTTACATATATATGCATATATGTATGTTTCATGCTTCTGATGTAAATTATGTTTGAACAACTTCTTCATATTTCTTTTTTACTCAGTAGACAGGGCCCTCATCTTTTTAACATAACTCCTCCCCTATTGGTGTGCTCTTATACCAAGTGACTTTATAAGATTTAAGTTGGTTCTGTGTGAAGATTTTTATAATAATTTTTAAATTGTATATCAGATACAGTTATTCTATTCATGCAGATATCCCATTATTTATATAGAGTGACAGCTACATAAAAAATAAGGAAGCTAGTCATGAACAGCATGGTATAATTACAATAATCAGAGGCAGTATTTCTTTTGTAATAGCTATTTCCGCATGAGAGCATATTTTATTAAAGGATGCATTTAGTTTTATATACCACTTAAAACATAATATCTTGAAACTCTGATTCCGAAATGGATGCCATGGTTTTTAGCTTCAGCAGTCTCATCTGACCACTCCAAACAAAAGTGGACGATCAGCCTTGGCTTGTTAATATATGGTCATCTCATGGACTCTTTTCCGTCATCTGGCACACATGCTTTTAATTACAATTCACACCCCATTTCATTCCCTCCATCCCAACCCCACCAACCAATTGCCAGGGACTCTGGTTGTCTGGATAGTTTTTGTTCCTATTATTCAACCCTTTTATCTATGTTGACTCCCACCTCTTCATGTAGTAACTAGAGGCCCAGTGCACAAAAATTTGTGCACTGGGGGGGGGGGGCGGTCCCTCAGCACAGCCTGTGCCATCTCTCAATCTGGGACCCCTTGGGAGGTGCGCACCTGCTAGCTTAGGCCCGCTCCACAGGGGATCAGGCCTAAGCTGGCAGTCAGACATCCCTCTCAAAGCCTGGGGGCCCTGGGAGGATGTCCACTTGCCAGCAGGGAGCAGGGCAAAGCTGCAGTCAGACATCCTTAGCACTGCTGAGGAAGCAGGAGAGGCTCCCACCACCACCGCTGTATTGGCAGCCATCAGCCTGGCTTGTGGCTGAGCAGAGCTCTCCTTGTGGGAGCGCACTGACCACCAGGGGAAGCTCCTGCATTGAGCGTCTGCCCCCTGGTGGTCAGTGTGTGTCATAGTGACCAGTCATTCCCAGTGGTTCTGCTGTTAGGGTCAATTTGCATATTACCCTTTTATTATATTTACCAGGGGCCCGGTGCACAAAAATTTGTGCACTCGGGGTGGAGGGAGTCCCTCAGCCCGGCCTGTGCCCTCTCACAGTCTAGGACCCCTCAGTGGATATCCTATGATGGCCCCAGTCTGCCAGGCGCCTTTTGTGTGTGTGTGTGTGTGTGTGTGGCCACTGGGGACCTGCCCCCAGCTGCAT